>CM040242.1:90579176-90809980 GCA_022545495.1 Chrysanthemum lavandulifolium
TGAACTTTGGGCGCACGGTAAGTGGTGATGACTTGGTTATAGATTTAGACTACACGCTTGTTTTTCATTTTACACCAATTATATATCCCATGTCTTATCCTACCCTTTAGTCATGAAGCGTGTTCAGGTGATGCAAATGAGCAATCTTTGGTGTCTTGGCCATGGATTTGGTCATGTATCAATGATTTTTTCCACTTCGCCGTGAGATGTTAGTAATGACGAGTCACCCCTTAACCTTGGTCGTGTCTACCCATATTGCCTTCGAGAATTGTTTAGCCCTTAATTCTAGTGGTGGAGATTTGTGTAACCACCAAGCTTATGATAGAATACATGCTACGACTGTGCATTTGAGTGACCACCCTGAAATTGACACTTAGAATAGTTGAGAGATTTGAGTGTTTGTTCCTCTTTCGTGAGGTGTTCGGCTTTGTTTTATTCTAGCATAAGGGATTTGTAAACTCATATTTTCCGTGTTTTGGGAGATATCTTTTAGGAATCTATCTAACAAGGTCTACTTGAGGGCAAGTAGAGTTTAAGTGGGGATATTTGATAACATCAAATAGTCCCGAATATTAAGTGTCAATTTCCGCGATAATGCTCGTTATTTATATCATTTATATGGATTTACGCTTGTTTTCCATTGTTTTCCACTTTCGTAAATTACGAGCATTGGAGCTAAAGAGACGCGGAAATGGAGACATTACTAAAGATTTATCACATTATGCCTATTTTGAAGAAGTTACTACGAACTCTCTCTTACATTACGCCGTAACTAGTGCGTGACCCGAATACCAACTTATCTAGAGGTTACGGCGTAACTCTTCCCAAAGGTTACGACGTAACTCCATTAGGTCAAAAGAGGTTCCACGCCGCGATACTTACGCCGTAACTCATCGCATCACTTACGACGGAACCGAGTTTATTGAAGACTACTGGCGTAACCACTAATAAGGTTACGCGTAACCAGCGCATCTAGTGCATTTACGAAGAAATAGAAGGTTACGGCGTAACTCCTATATTGGTTACGCCGAACCCGCACCGCCTATAAATACCCCACGAATTCCAAGATTTCTAATTATCCCATTCCACACACAACACTGAGAACGTGGGAAAAAGCTCAAGGCAGGTCTAGGGAGCATACTGAGTCGTTTCCAAGGGAGAAGTCACCCATTACGATAAGCTTTAGCATTTTATATTTCTTTTACTTTCAATTCATGTATTTCGTACCTTTGAATATTGAATTGATTTGCATGATTAATATGAGCTGCTAAGCACCTTTGGTGCTAGCCTAGTTATGATTCCTTAATTGTTTTGTTTGCGCTACCTTTACTTCCGTATAATTATTTCTAAGTGTATGCATGCATAGTTCTTTGGTAGTCACATTTGATTCGGTAGTTTTGAATGGCGGTAGAGGCCAATTGCCTAGGAGATATGACCAACCTGACCCTAGGTGAGCGGATCGAGACGGAAGGGTAAGATATGACCCATCGACCCTTTTCTACTTGTGCGATTTGACCAACTGATCACCTATCGCTTGGATGAACTTAAGAATTTGGGGTGTAGTGTCTAAGTTCCTAACGACCGGGCACTCACTATTTTGAATCTAGCATGTAGCGGTACTTAATGACTTGGCTTAGGGGACCAGAACAACAAGACTTATGACGGTGCACCCGATTTCTCCTGGTGGCATCTTTGCCGATAGGTTAGAGGCGAATCGACCAAATGCTTTCCTCTCGAATTTGACCCCACCAAGTAATTGGAAGTAGGTACACGAGACATAACTAGCTAGGAGGATTGACTAGGTTAGCACCACTATTCCTCTATTGATTTCCCTTTATCCTTTTATCTCGCTTTTATTTTATTATGCATTAGTAGTTTAATTAATTAAATCCCTATTGAAACCATTTTTATTCGTGACAATTAGACTTAGTAATAATCCAACACACATAGCTCTTGGGACGACCTCCTTTACCATTTACTACACTACACGCGACCGCACATCGCCTGCTAGTGCACCGTGGTAGACCATAGGTATAGCGAGACACTATAAATATTAAGACCGTCAAGAAACTTGCACTCGCATACACTTAGAATAGTTGAGAGATTTGAGTGTTTGGTTCCCTTTCGTGAGGTGTTCGGCTTTGTTTTATTCTAGCATAAGGGATTTGTAAACTCATATTTTCCGTGTTATGGGAGATATCTTTTAGGAATCTTTCTAATAAGGTCTACTTGAGGGCAAGTAGAGTTCAGTGGGGGATATTTGATAACATCAAATAGTCCCAATATTAAGTGTCAATTTCCCCGATAATGCTTGTAATTTATATCATTTATATGGATTTATGCTTGTTTTCCACTTTCGTGTAAATTACGAGCATTGGAGCTAAAGAGACGCGGAACCGAGAATTATCTAAAGATTTATCACAAGATGCTATTTTGAAGAAGTTACGGCGTAACTCGCCTCTCACATTACGCCGTAACTATTGCGTGACTCGAAAAGCCAACTTATCATAAGGTTACGGCGTAACTCTTCCCAAAGGTTACGACGTAACTACATTAGGTCAAATAAGGTTCCACGTCACGATACTTACGCCGTAACTCATCGCATCAACTATGACATAACCGAGTTTATTGAAGACTACGGTGTAACCACTCTCTAGGTTACGCCAGAACCAGCAGATCTAGTGCATTATTCAAGAAATAGTAGGTTACTGGCAACTCCTATATTGGTTACGCCGTAACCCGCATCCGGCCTATAAATGCCCCACTAATTCCAAAGATTTCTATTCATTCCATTCCACACACAACACTCGAGAACGTGGGAAAAAGCTCAAGGCAGTCAAGAGGAGCATACTGAGTCGTCTCCAAGGGAGAAATCACTCCCCACGATAAGCATTAGCGTTTTATATTTCTTTACTCTCAATTCATGTATTTCCTACCTTTGAATATTGAATTGGTTTGCAAGATTAATATGAGCGGCTAAGCACCTTTTGGTGCTAGCTTAGTTATGATTCCTTAATTGTTTTGTTTGCATTTACTTTACTTCCGCACAATTATTTCTAAGTGTATGCATGCATAGTTTATTGGTAGCCACCCTTGGTTCGGTAGTTTTGAATGGCGATAGAGGCCAATTGCCTAGAGATATGACCAATCAACCCTAGGTGAGCGGACCGAGACGGGAAGGGTAAGATATGACCAACCGACGACCCTTTCTACTTGTGCGATTCGACCAACCGATCACCCATCGTTTGGATAAACTTAAGAATTAGGGGGTGAGTGTCTAAGTTCCTAACGGTCGGGCACTCATTATTATAAAGCTAGCATGTAGCGGTATTTAATGACTCGTCTTAGGGGACCAGGAACAACAGGACTTATGACGGTGCGCCTGACTTCTCCTGTGGTGGCATCTTTGCTGATAGGTTAGGGCGAATTGACTAAATGTTGTCCTCTCGACTTTGACCCCACCGGAAGTAATTGAAAGTAAGTAGACGTAGACATAACTAGCTAGGAGGATTAATTAGGTTAGCACCATTTTCCTCTATTGATTTCCCTTTATCCTTTATTTGCTTTTATTTGCCTTATTCTGCATTAGTAGTTTAATTAATTAAATCCCTTTCAAAACCATTATTAATCTGTGACACCTAGACTTAGTAATAATCCAACACACATAGCTCTTGGGATGACCTCGGCTTACCGACACTACACTACACACGACCGGGTACACCGCCTGTTAGTGCACTAGGGTAGACCATAGGTATAACGAGACACTATAAATATTAAGACATGGTCGAGAAACATGCATCAAATTTTAGCGCCACTTGGGGAGTTATATTAGATTTTTATTTAAGTCTTTAAGTTTTGTTATGATATTATGTCTCTTACTATGAATGATTATCTCACCACCTCTAAAAGTAAACAGGGGATCACCATTCCAGCTCTTGAAGAAAATGTAAAATTCGAATTCTGGGGACTTTGTCTTGATGAACTTAAAAGATGCTGCTTTTATGGAACCAAAGATGAAGAAGCACACGAGCACATCGCTAAAGTATGTGAGATCGCCGATTTATTCCATGCGCCTGGGGATCACATTACGCCGTAACAGAAGCTTGGCTCAGAAAACCAACTCAACTGAAGATTACGGCGTAACTCCTTCCACAGATTACGACGTAACTAACTAGGTCAAATGATGCTCCGCGCTGCTGCAAGCTACGCCGTAACTATTGTCTCAATTACGGCGTAACAAGGATTTATTGAAGATACGATGTAACTACTTACAGATGTTACGCCGTAACCAGCATTTTTAGTGCAAATTACGAAGATAATGGTGTTACGGCGTAACTCTTAACTTAAGTTACGCCGTAACCAGATCTGGCCTATAAATACCACTCGATTTCCAGCATTTCTAATCATCCCATTTCACACACAACATCAGTGAACATGAGTAGAAGGTTGAAGGCAGATCTTAGGAAGCATACGGAGCCATCTCCAAGGGAGAAATCACTCCCCTACGATAAGCATTAGCATTTTATCTTTTCTTTACTTTCAATTCATGTATTTCGTAATGTTAAACATTTCGATTGTTTTAGTTAATATGAGCGGCTAAGCACCTCTGGTGCTAGCCTAGTTATGATTCCTTAATTGCTTTGTTTGTGTTTACATTGCTTCCGTATAATTATTTTTAGTGTATGCTTGCATAGTTTATTGGTAGCTACCCTTGTTTCGGTAGTTTTGAATGGCTGTAGTGGCTAGTTACTTAGAAGATATGACCAACTGACCCTAAGTAGGTAGACTGAGTGGGAAGGGTAAGATATGACCAACTGACGACCCTTCTTCGCTTGTGCGATTTGACCAACTGATCACATACCGTTTGGATGAACTTAAGAAGCCAGGGATGAGTGTTTAAGATGCTAGCGAGCACTCATTATTAAAAATCTTGATTGTAGAGGTACTTAATGACTTGGCTTAGGGGACTAAGAACAACTGGATTGTCGACGGGTCACCTGACATCTCCAGTGGAACCCTTTGTTGATAGGTTAGGATGAACTAACCAAATGTTGTCCTAGCGACTTTGACCCCACTTGAAGTAATTGGAAGTAATTAAACTTGAACTTAGCTTGATAGGATGAATAACTAGAAGCACACTTCTCCCCTATTGATCACAACCATCGCCTCTATTTGCTTTCTTATTTTCTTGTCTTAGTAGTTAATTTATCATTTCATCCCTTAAAATCTATTCAAATCTGTGACACCTAGACTTAGTTTAAATCCGCACACATAGCTCTTGGGACGACCTCGGTTTTACCGAATACTACACTACACATGACCGGTTACACTGCCCGTTAGTGCATTAGGGTAGACCATAGGTATAACGAGAACTTATAAATATTAAAACATGGCCAGTAAAACCTGCATCAATAAGAAATACCATTCATTTGTTAAAATTTTCATGACTAGAAAATCATGAAATGGAACACAATGTATGTGTTAGTACATAAGAAAATCCTAAAATTTAGAAAAATAAAAAAAAAATCCTAGAAAATAAAAAATAACTTAGAATTTTAAAAGAAAAACTAGAACCCTCTTATTGAGGTGGTGGATGAGCAGAAGCGTTGATTCGCTCTAGGATGTGGTTGAGGATGAACCTTATTTCATCTTGGAGCTCATGGACCATGACCTGGGTCCGTTCGCTAATGTGGGCGGTCCGCTCACAATTTGAGCAACCGTGTCTAGGTGGGGAAAATGGTTCATGATTAGGTGGTGGTGGAATGGTGGAATTGTTGTTGGTGTTGGTTGGAGTGATGAGGGAGGAGAGCAAATCATTTTGCATTTTCATAGCTTCATTAAGGTGAGAATCCACCATATTGGAGAAGTTGTGGAGGTGGTCTAGTTGGGCTTCTATCTTCGCTTTGGATTGTGGGTGATCTTCCCACATAGATTCATCAATGTCCTCGATATGAGGAGACAAGGATGTTGGTGGTAAGGCATGGTCCCCATACAATGGTCCATGAATGTCATTGTGAAGTGGATGAAAGAGGCGAGGTTGAGGTTCTAACGGGGCGTTTGGGTCAAATGATTGGCATGGTGACTCATGAGCGATTCGCTCAATTGTACCAAAGGATGGTAGTGGAGGTGGATTAGTGGGCCGAGGAGGTAAGTCCTCTAAGTCCTCCAAGAATGGGTTTGGAGATGTTGGTGGGGTGGAGAATAGTTCTAATGGTATGAGCTTTGGAGATTTAGGAGGTGATGGTGATTTGGATGTTTGGATTGGAGCCGGTGGTGGAGAGGTGACAATGGGAGTTTTTGTAGGTGGTGGAGTGGTGATTACAATGGGTGATTTTAGAGGTGGTATAGGAGTGCTCAAAGTAAGAAAGTTCTCATCTCTTATGGGGGATGAGATGGTTAGAGGGGAGGAATCGGAAGATGAGCTAATGTTGACAAAACAACAAGGTCTAACACTCATTCTTGCCGTTTTCTTACATGGTTTTTTTGATGGAGAAGATGTGGATGACTTAGTCATTTTTGCTTAAGCTTATTCTATGAGAAGATGAGAGAAATTGTTGAGGTGTGAGGATGATCATCTTTGAAGCTCATAATTTATAGGATTATGATATTACGGAGAATTGTGTTTGATTTGATGTTAAGCCATAGAAATGGAGTGGTTTCTAATGATTTTGAAGAGTTTTAATGCTAGTCATATCATCTAATTCGAGACATACAAGAAGGTTTGAGTGAAGAGACCAAGATATTCAATAAATGTGTCCTAATGATTACAAGATCTTGAAGTTCAGATCACCCACGAATTTCAAGGAACCAAATTTTTGGTTCCTTCCTTTATGAAAAAGGGTTCATTGGGTGAATTTTGGTGGGAAATGGATATCCTATAAGTCGAATTGTGTTAAACTAGTTTTAATATGAATAAAAAGCAGTAAAAACTACCGTAGAAAGTAAATTTGGTAAATTGGAATGCAGGAATGAGCGAAATTTAGCAACATACCTGGGCAACCCACGACACAAAAAAAATACAAATAAGGATCCCAATTTTTGGGTCTAGCTGGTCCGTCAGTTTAGATATGGCAGCACCAAAAATTTGAACGAACGGAACCAAAAAAATGGTTTCGTGAGATCCGTAAGTGCAGTTTTATTTGGCAGTGGCATTTTTTGAACCCCGGGGAATTTTCCGAATCCTGAAATTTTTCTTAAAACATATAGAGATAACTATTTCTAGTTAGGAACAAGCAATAACGCATATATAAACATAGCGGAGCATCTATTTTCAACAAGGGCTAATGATTTTCACTTAAAAGTAAAAATGGGTAAAATTTGATAACACGCGTGTTTTATCCCCTGCAAGAAATGGTTAGCATACATCAATGTTTTAAATTAGTTTATCATCCTACGAAGCAAAAAAACATAAATAATATCATACATCATTGTTTCTTGTCTTGTTCCAAACACCCTCTTAAACCTCAACTCACTTATCCAACTTCTTGTAGATTTTGGTCATCATCCTACCAAGGCACTTGAACATCCCCTTGGTTTGCTTGAATTCCTCCGTAGGGTTCTCCACTTCTAGAAGTGAGGCATAGTACTTATGTGGTTGAAGCCTTGAGTTGGGAAGACCATTTTCGGAGCTATTTGATGATGATGAAGGAGTTGGAGGTTTTGGCCTTTTTCCCTTTACCTTAGTCTTGGATACTCTTTCACCACTCAAAGGCATAAATATGCGAGGGAGAGAATAATATAGTTTCAACCCTCTAGGACTTGGTGGAATTGGTGCATAAGCTCTATAAAGACGGGTGAGTAGCATCCCGTTTGGAAGAGCAACGGAGCCTTGAGTAGGGATGTCTACCATTCTCCTAGCAATGTAGTAAGCCAAGTTGAATGGTTGACGAGTAGACAAGCTATAGAGCATGTAATAAAGGAAAGCATTTATGTATTCTCTATTTCCTATGGTGCTAATGACATTGGCTCTAAGGAGTTCCTCCCACTTTTTGAACTGAGGCTTAAGCTCATTGAGTTCCATACCCTATGGATCTCGGTCTTTTCCCCTCGAGTGAGACGGGTTGGTGCTACCCTATCATTAAAGAGGTGCTCACGAATGATGTCCTTGTCTACCAAAGGAGTTTGGTAGGGAAGAGAGCGGTCATGAATATTATCAAGGATAGTGAGTGACCACTTATCCGAGTAAAGACAAGTACCACAACAAGGAATTCCTAACACTTGAGCAAATTGGTTGAGAGAAATGGTGTAGTCATTTTGGGTGATCTTAAACTTGAGAGCCATTTGATCATCCTCATTTGTGATGGAAACAATACTAGCATAGAATTCTAGGACAAACCTAGGGCAAATTGGCTCATCGATGTCAAGGAGACAATCGAAGTTAATAGTGGCTAGTTCTTGACGGAGATTTGTTCCATCGACAAAACTTGAATGAATGGTCCTACCCTCTTGGAAATACCTTTTCTCTAGACTCTTAAAGATTTCAACTTGTTCTTTGGTAAGGCCCTTAGTTTAGTGATGTTGAGGGATGTAATCAAGAGTGTCTTTTTGATCGTAAAATTTTGCGGCTATCATGCTTGTTCCTAGGAGCAAGAATTTAAAAGTTTTAGTAAAACGAAAACAAACTTAGCGTTTTTGTTCTAGTGTGTGCCTATATGCAAACAATTTGGAGTTGCAGTTATCTCGACTCATTTTATGCATAAAATAGTTTTTATTAGCAGTGTTTGGCAAAACGCAAGAGATAACTCAAACGCTCCTACTTCAATGTGGCTTCATTTGAATATACCCGGGAATGCATATTAGTTATGCATTACCTTTAGTATTCAAGAGACATTATGCAAGTGATGAAAATAACGTTTTTATTTGTATTAAAAATGAAAAATTGTTTTCCTACAAGTGAGAAGTTTTTCAAAATTTTGACATGGGATTTTTGTTTAATTAGTATAATGCCTTGTAGTAATTAGCTTCTAACTAGTGGGAAACATGATTAGTTATGCAATTTTACAATGTAGTTCATAATTAGTTATGCAATTTAACAAATGTAGTTCATGTTTTATGTAAGAATATACATAATCCCCATGTATTGGTTTTGTGTATAAATTAGGACCCTAGACTTAGAATTAAGAGAAGTAATGTAGTTAAGATACTTACAATGATATTTTCTGCTATGATTAGTGGATGGAGAAACCTTAATAATGAGTTAGGTATGTTTGTGGCTCGTTTTGGTAAAGTGGTTTGTGAAAAGAAGGTGTTTTGTATTTCAAAACTTTGCTACTGTTAGCACCACGGACCAGACGGACCCAAAAAATTGGTTATTTTCGTGTTGTTGTTTGGTGCCGTGGGTACTGCAGCAAAGTTTTGCTAAATGTTTTTTTTTTTTTGTTATTCTAAGGTTTAGGCTATGTTTTAACTATATGTTTGGTTCCATTAATCCTAACCCAAGTATAAGAAGATTAAATGGTTCTCGTTTAAGAGGTTTAATTAGGATGTCGGCAATGTTATCTTCGGAGGATACTTTCTCAATTGAGATGTTTCCTTTTTGAACATTGTTGCGAAGGAAGTGACGTCGAATTTCAATATGTTTCGTTCGAGCATGTTGGACAGGATTTTTGCTGAGATTGATGGCTCCTTTGTTATCACAAAGTATAGAGATGTCGTTGAGATGAATTCCGTAAACAACTAGAGCTTGCTTCATCCAAAGAGCTTGTTGACATGCCTTTCTGGCTGAGATGTACTTGGCTTTGGTAGTTGAGATAGCGAGAGCCGTTTGTTTCTTTGCGAACCATGAGGTGAGACAATGTCCAACAAAAGAATACCACTTGTACTCTTTCTATCGACATAGTCACCGGCATGGTCTGAGTCGACATACACTATGGTTTCTACACCCATTCCTTTGGGATACCATAATCCTAAACATGTAATTCCTTTAATGTATTTAAAAATTATTTTCAAGGCTTCTAAGTGTGATGCTTTGGGATCTTCTTGAAAGCGAGCACAGAGACAAACACTAAACATAATGTCGGGTCTACTATCCGTGAGATAAAGTAGGCTACCGATCATTCCTCTATATTTAGTGTTATCTACGGATTCACCTTCCTCATCCTTGGTGAGTTTTGTTTCCGAGGACATGGGTGTTTTAGTTGGTTTTGACTCTTCAAGACCAAATTTCTTAAGCGTATCTTTTATGTATTTAGATTGGTTAAAGAATATGCCATCTTCTATTTGTTTAATTTGAAGTCCTAAAAAGAAGTTTAACTCACCCATCATACTCATCTCAAACTCGTCGTGCATGATTTTATAAAAATTATCACATAGCTCTTGACAAGTTGATCCAAATATGATGTCATCAACGTATATTTGAACTATGATACTGTTTGATTTCTTTTTCTTGGTAAAAAGAGTATTATCTACTAATCCCATGGTGTATTTGTGCTCAACTAATAAAGTGTTAAGCCGATCGTACCAAGCTTTTGGTGCTTGCTTAAGTCCGTATAGTGTCTTCTTAAGTTTAGAAACATGATGTGGATTTTTCAAAGTCGGTGAATCCGGGAGGTTGAGCAACATATACTTCTTCGTTAATGAACCCATTTAGAAATGCACTTTTAACATCCATTTGAAATAATTTAAAGTCATGAGCACATGCATATGCAAGTAAGATTCTAATAGACTCAAGTCTAGCTACCGGTGCATAAGTTTCGTCGTAATCAATTCCTTCTTGTTGATTATAACCTTGTCCGACAAGCTGATGAGTGCGTATTCACTCATCATTTTAGGTCAAAACTGAACTGCAAAACATCTAAAAACACTCCGAAAGGCATCAAAATACTGAAAATATCTCAAAATTGTGTTTTATATGTTTCGGATGCAAAATTATCAAAATCGGATGAAAACGAACAAAGTTTGCATAATTGGCGCTTTCGGTCCCCGACTTTCAAAATTGATGAAATAGTCCCCAGCACGTATTTTAAAAGAAAAGTCACCAAAGGTCCTTTTGAAATCATAAGTTGTCATAATTAGTCCTTTGGTGAAAATTTCAAAAGTTTGAGAAATTACAGTTTTGATCCTCGGATTTTGGAAAATTACAATTTTAGTCCTTGGAATTTCACAATTGGCAAAAATAATCCTCAACTTATTTGAAATTCACAAGATTGGTCCTTGGATAGCATTTTCAGAATTTCATGAGTGGTCCTTGGATTTTCAAATTTTACATCTTTAGTCCTTAAAGTATTGTAAGTATCCATGTTTAATCCTTAAGTCCAATAACTAATATTAACCAAAGCCCAACAATACTACCAACCCAATCCCAGTCCAATACCTTGACCCGGTCAACCCACCCAACCCAACATCACCACCCAGTCAATGGATAACATAAACCAACCCACCCCTGCCCCTTCTTCTCCATTTTCTTCCCGCCCAAAACAAACACACACAGAACACAAGGAGAAAAAATAATAAAAAATGTTTTACACGTGCCTTGTTCCTCCACTTCACAATACCCAGAAGCCCTAGCTTTTACCCAGAAACATCACAACTCCCAAACCCACTAATCCTTTCCCTCCCCTTTTTCCACTGCCACCATGGCAATCCCAGCTACAAAAGAACTCAATGGATGGCTTAGATTAAATCTCTCTTGTACCTACTTGATGGAAGGCTAAGATTGAACAAAAGAAGCACAAGTGGAATCCTTTGCTTGTTTGCACTCACAGGAGAAGCACAAGCTCAAGAGTTGAAGACTTATTAGTTTAGTATAAATAGGAACTTTGTAAGCCATTCATTGGCACCCCTAGTTTTAGTTTTAAAAAGTTTAGTTTTATTGTTTTCTCTACTGTAATGAATTTCTTCAAATCAATGAAAAGTTTCTTTTAGTTTTATGTTTCTTTGTGTTATGTTAAAATAGTGCTAATCTCATTTGAAGGTTATCTGATTTTAAGTTTAAAGACAGGGTGATAAAATCTTCCAAAACCAATAAGGGGGTGTTTGGTTAAAGTAGTCTAGAGTCTCAACCAATCCTTTTACCCGTTTGACCTTCAAGGTCAAACTCCTTTCAAAATGATTAGTAAGTTTTGCAAGGTCACAATTGCTTTAACAAGGAATCACACAATCTGCTAAAAAAAAAAGTTGATCTGTTTTTTAGATCGCAATGACAGACCACGATTCTTGAACTTGAGGGTTTTTATAGGCTCACTTGATGTTTAAATTGTGTAAAACCTGTTTTCCTCAAATCCTTGAATCCACAACTTCATTGTGTTTCGTTTGTATGCACCTCGATTACTTCTAGTTTAGTCAAAAGTGAAGTGCAAAATCATGATTTTACTTCTCATCTTGGTCTGCACCATCTGATCTCAGCTTATTTTGAAGCTGTAAACAGTTTTTTGTTGTCTCAATTTAGCTTATTTTGATAACCCACTATGCTAACTATGTTTTTGCAGCTTTTCCTTGGTTTGGAGGTCCATGTTTTAGCTTATAAATAAGTCGCAAATGAGCCCTCACCATTTGTCTTGTCTGCACTATGATCTCGATCCACAGTCACCATTTGTTTTGTTGTTTTAGCTTATTAAGTTTTATAATCGCTTATTAAGTTATAAGTAGGTTAGTTTAGCTTAGTGTAGTTTAACTTAGCTTATTAGGGATCCTTTTAGAGCTTATTAGGACAAGCTTATTTCTTATTAGTTTAATTTGTACTTAACTTAAACTTGTTCTAGCTTTAGAGTATCTTTAATTTCCAAGTGCTTATACCCTTTGCAACTAAGTTTGGTGTTAAAGTTGGCTTATTTTGAACTTTAGATTAGAGTGTGCCTTAATCTATCTAACAAAGAGCCTAGAAATTGGTTTCGGTTGCTTAAAAGCTATAAAGAGTGTTTGGTATTTGGCTTAACAGGTGTTAGTTGGTGTTCGTCCAAAATAGTCACTTATAAGTTTGTTTGTGTAGCTTATTGTGAGTGTTCAAAGCATAAGTCTTGCAAAAAGTTCCTTATTTTGTCAGAATCTTTAAGTTTCAAATGCAACTTAAACATGATTTAGCCAAGTGCTTAGTTGAATCTTGAAAAAGGGGTGCTTGTTTGTTTTTTTTTACCTACTGTTGGAATAAGCAGTTTCTAACTGCTTGTTTCAAGCTTTTCAGAAAAGTCATATTTATAAAAAATCTTCATTTTGTTAAGCTCTTCAAGTTGCAATAAGAAAAAGTTGAAAAAAAAAATAGTTTTCAAAAAGTGGCATAGCTGGGACTCGAACCCACGCTACCCACCTCACAACCCAGAAACATCACAACCAGGCGCCCTTGGGACTTTTATCAGTCATATGTTACATTATTAATCTCTTAAGGTCACCTTAGCAGTTTAGGCTTTAAGCCCTTTTGAGCTTGTTTTCTGCTTATTTCTCCAAACAGTGCCCTATTTTCTTATTTTTCCTAGGTCCAGCATAGATTGAAGTAGTTTTCTGTAAAATTTCAGATTTTTCTTGATTAGTTTAGTATTTTAATAAATTAATTAGTGTTAAATCGTTTTAATTAGTGAGAAATTAATTTAAAAGTCGAAAAAATATTCCGCTTTTCCTAAAATTATTTTTAGTCGAATAGATCGTAGGAAAATTGGTTTCACACCGTGTATTAAATTTCAAAACTTTTCGTTTATGGCTCGGGTTGTTTTACTGATTTTACGTTTTTGCGTTTTAGCACCCTAGGACTTAGTGTAACTTAGTTTTATCATTCCTTAGGTTTAGTGATAGTTTAATTTTAGTTTATTAGGGTTCCCTTGCCTTAATTACCTTCCCGTTCATTAAATTATAGAATCCGTAATCAAATCCAAAAATCTTTAAAATCCAATTCAAGTTCAAATCACGAAACTCAACGAATCCTTCCATTCACACCTCGTTTGGACACGACCCGGGGAAATCACTTCCCGGTATCACTTTTATCACACCCGTGAGGTTTGGCACGTTGACCTTTTTCCTAAAGGGTTGATTTGTCGAATTTTACGATTATTTTGATATACGTTGATATTGTGTTTTCACCACTCACTTCACAACCAATCAAATTTTGGCGCCGGGAGGTGTGTTGCGACAATATCGTGAAGTTTTTACGATTAGTGACTTGAAGAACCTTCCTCGTGAAGTTATTGTTTTTATAAAATACAAAATACAAAATATTTTCTTTTCTTTGTATATATATGTAAAAGATTAAAAATACAAAAGATTTTCCTTGTTGTTTTAAATAAATAGAAGACACAATCAATATAACATTCTTAACTGAGGTGTTATCATTATAAGTTCCCGAACAAAAGATTTAAAACTTGCCTTTGTGTCGCTCGTGTTTTGGTTTATTTCTATCGGTTTAACAAACTAAAAGAGGGGTAAAGGACGGCCTGACATTAAATTGCGGCTGAAAAGAGACGGGTTTTTAATAAGCTTCGCGCTGACCTCTGTTTCTCCGCTCCTTTGTGCGTTTTACTTATAGAAGTGATCATTTCACGTGGGATTATTGGTTTAAGTTCACTGTTGTTTTGCCTCGGTCTTGTTTTAATTGAAAGTGTTGTTTTTGGAAGTGCATGCGCACTCGCTCTCAAGCTCGTGACGTAACAGTAACCAAGCAAACGTGCCGAGATACGCCGTCGAACAAATCACAATGACACATAACCTAGGGAGCGGACCTCAAGTCCAACAACACGGGCCACAAAATCAAGCTCCCGATCTCCGAGCGATGGAGGAGCTTTGTCAACCCACGATGGATGGGCGGGCGTCCAATTGCCGGTCAACATCGAGGCCGCGGATTTTGGACTTAAGCATCACATGATTCAACAAGTCCAAAGTTTTTGTCAATTTCACGGATCACGGGTGGCGATGCCAACAAGCATCTCGACAAATTTCTCACCGTCACCCAAAGTATGAAGCAAAATGGGTCACCGATGGCGCCGCCGCTTATACCTCTTTCCATATTCTTTGGCGCTCATGCCACCGCATGGTTTGATCGTCTTCCCAAGAACTCAATCCATAGTTTCGATGAAATGGTCTCCAAATTCTTGGCGAAATATTTTCCACCGTCGATGGTGGCGAAACTACGGAATGAAATCGATAATTTTCGGCGTCCCGATGAGTCCTTATTTGAGGCATGGGAACGCTATAAGCTTTCGATTGATCGATGTCCGAACCACAACATGTTGCTTGTCACCCAAATAGATCGTTCTACAACGGGTTAACATTGAGACATCGTGACACGATCAATCTCACTGCGGTGGTACCTTTATGAAAAGGCGACCGAAGAGTGCTATGATCTCATTGAAAACATGACTGCCCACCACAATTATTGGGATTCCTCAGCCGAGAGGAGTGAGTCAAGGAGATCTACCACCCTTCCATCTTCGGAATTCACAACTCTAACCAAAAAGATTGAAGAAATATCCACTGCCGTGCTTAAATTGAGTCACAATAATAACAATCAACAAGTGAATGTCGTAAACAAGAGTTGTGAAACTTGTGGTGGTCCACATCCTTATTTTGAGTGTCCACCCCGGTGGCTTCACTCAAGAGAGCGTTTATGCCGCTTCGGTTCCTACAATACGGAGGTAATTCCTACCAACCGCAGGGGACCGAAACCTTCTCACTATCGTTCTAACAATTTCCTTGGACCACCGGGTTTAATCAAAATCGAACAATCAAAATGTGCAAAATAGAAATAATCAGTTCAATCAAAATCAGAGTCAGAATCGGAATTTTCAAAATCAAAATCAAGGTTTTCAAAATCAAGGAAATTTCAATCAAAACCGATTCCAAGCTCCTCAGCAAAACATGCATGCCCAACCTCCTCAAGCTTCCATTGACATTGCTAATTACATCAAAAGCAATGAAGCTAAGATGGTGTCCATGCAAAATCAAATTACCACTTTGAAGAATGATTTCACTTCCGAGCTTAGAACTACTAGCAACAAGATTGATCAATCTCATAGCAAGATTGAAAGCATGATTGCTAGTCTCATGAGCCAAAAGAATCAAGCTTCAACTTGGTGCTCTTCGAGTAATACCATTCCCAACCCAAAAGGTGAATTGAATGCTATTGCTACCCGAAGTGGTAAATCTTATGAGGGACCCTCGATGCCTAATCCTTCTCCGGTGAGGGATGTGGAACGAGATACCGAGGTATCAAAGGACAAGGTGCAAAACTCAAGCCCACGAAGTACCGCACAAGTCCAACCTCCGGTGGTCTTACCTCCAATTCCGGAACCCGTTGTTCCGATGACCACTCCTAAGCCTTCACTTCCTTATCCTTCAAGGCTTAATGACCAAAAACTCCGTGATAAAACTAGTCAACAAATGGAGAAGCTTATCCAAATCTTTCAAGATTTGCACTTGAAGATTAGTTTCATGACGCCTTCTTCTAATGCCAAAGTTCGGTCCAACAATCAAAAATTTGTTGAATAACAAAGAAAAGATTTCGAAATGGCTAAAACTTCTTTGAGCGAAAATTGTTCGTGGGTTATCCTTAAAAGCTTCCCAAAAGTTAGGAGACCCGGAAAATTTCTCATCCCATGTGATTTTCAAGGCATAGTTCAATGCTCCGCCTTGGCGATCTTGGCGCTAGCATTAACTTGATGCCACACTCCATGTGGAAAAAGCTTTCATTACCTCCGCTTACACCTACATGTATGATCCTCGAGCTTGCGGACCGTACAAGTTCTCGTCCGCTAGGTATAGCCGAGGATGTATTTGTAAAGTAGGCAAGTTTCATTTCCCGCCGACTTTGTTGTTGTCGAATTTGATGCCGATCCCCGAGTACCCCTCATCCTTGGGAGGTGCTTCTTAAAAACGGGTCGTGCATTGATCAATGTTGATGAAGTGGAAATCACTTTGAGGGTGAACAAGGAAGCCGTTACTTTCAATCTCAATCAAGTTCTGAAATACTCCCCGATTATGAAGACAGTTCCGTCAACAAAATTGATGTCCTTGACATTGTGTCGGAGGAGTATTCTCAAGAAATTCTTGGATTCTCGGTGGCAATCCCACTCGGTTGATCCTATTGTTGCTCTCTCTTCCCTCCCTCACTCCGTTTGAGGAAGTGACTTTATCTTGGAAGAGATTGAAGCATACTTGGCTAGTGATTACTGTTCCATGGGAAATAGATCACGCTCCCATCGACATTGAGGAGATATACTTCTCATCGAGAGGTTACTCAATGAAGATCCTTCATCACTCCTCCTCGAGAACTTCATAAAGAGGAAATCAAAGCGATTGAAAAATCTAATGATCCTCCCGAGGTCGAACTTAAGGACTTACCACCTCATCTCGAGTATTCATTTTTGGAGGGTGACAATAAATCACCCGTCATCATTGCTAAAGACTTGAGTGAGGATGAAAATCCGCCTCATAAAGGTTTTAAAGTCACACAAGCGAGCCATCGCTTGAAACCTTCCGACATCAAGGGTATTGACCCGAGATTTTGTCGCGCAAAATTCTCATGGAAGATGACTTCAAACCGACGGTTCAACACCAAAGAAGGGTGAATCCTAAAATTCATGAGGTTATCAAAGCGAAGTCATAAAACTTCGATGCAGATTGATTTACCCTATCTCGGATAGTCCTTGGGTTAGCCCGTTCATTGTGTGCCCAAAAGGTGGCATCACCGTTGTTGAAAATGATGAAAGCGAGTTGATTCCTACTCGATTGGTTACGGGATGGCGTGTTTGCATTGACTATCGAAAGTTAAATGAAGCCACCCGTAAGACCACTTTCCATTACCCTTCATGGATCAAATGCTTGAGAGATTAGCGGAAACGAATACTATTGTTTTCTCGATGGTTTCTCGGGTTACTTCAAATTCCATTGACCCACAAGATCAAGAAAAGACCATATTCACATGTCCTTATGGAACATTTGCTTACCGACGCATGCCCTTTGGTTTGTGTAATGCTCGATACGTTCCAAAGGTGTATGATGGCCATTTTCCATGACATGATCGAAAAGACTATGGAAGTCTTTATGGATGATTTTTCGGTCTTTGGGGATTCTTTTCAAACATGTCTCTCCATTTGGACAAGATGCTTGAGCGTTGTGAAAACACGAATCTTAGTCTAAATTGGGAGAAATGTCACTTATGGTCAAGAGGGCATTGTCCTTGGCCATAAGATTTCTAAGAGCGGGATTGAGGTTGGCAAAGCTAAAGTCGATGTCATTTCGAAATTACCTCCTCCCACAACCGTCAAAGGGGTTAGAAGTTTCCTTGGTCATGCCGGATTCTATCGTCGTTTCATTCAATATTTTTCGAAGATATCCCGGCCTATGACCCGACTTCTTGAAAAGGACACTCCTTTCATCTTCTCTAGTGAGTGCATTGAAGCTTTTCAAATTCTTAAGAAGAAGCTCACGGAAGCACCAATTCTAGTTGCCCCCGATTGGGAATTACCATTTTAGCTTATGTGCGATGCAAGCGATTTCGCCATAGGTGCCGTTTGGGCAACGAAAATCAAAAATTTCCACCTATACATTATGCTAGCAAAACTTTGACGAAGCTCAAGCATTACACTCGACGGAGAAAGAATTACTAGCCGTGGTGTATGCTTTGAGAAGTTTCGGCCATACTTGATCTTGTCCAAAAGCATAGTGTATACGGATCACTCGACTCTCAAATATCTTTTGCTAAGCAAGATGCAAAGCCGAGATTGCTCAGATGGGTTCTCCTCCTACAAGAATTTGATATCATCATCCGTGATAAAAGGAGCGGAGAACCTAGCGGTGATCATCTCTCGTCTTGAAAATCCACATCAAGGTGTGCTCGAGAAAAGGAAATAAATGAAACGTTTCCTCTCGAAACTCTTAATGTGGTATCTCATCATGAAAATTCAGTACCCCATGGTTTGCCGACTTTGCAAACTATCATGCGGGTAACTTTGTTGTGAAAGGATGTCGTCCCAACAAAAGAACAAATTTTTCAAAGATGTTAAGCATTATTTACGGGACGACCCTTCTTGTTTAAGGTTTGTGCGGATCAAGTCATCCGGCGGTGTGTTCACGGCCAAGCGATGAAATTCTCAAGGCTTGTCATAATGGACCCACGGGGGACATCATGGCCCGAACTACACCGCTAAAAGGTGTTTGATTCCGGTTTCTATTGGCCCACGATTTACAAAGATGCCCATGACCTCGTCAAATCTTGCGACTCTTGCCAGCGTCATAGCAACATCTCTAAAGAGATGAAATGCCTCAAAATGCTATTCAAGTGTGCGAGATCTTTGGCGTATGGGGCATCGACTTTATGGGTCCGTTCCGTCTTCTCGAGGGAACAAGTATATACTCGTGGCGGTCGATTACTTGTCTAAATGGGTGGAAGCGAAAGCGCCCTACCAACGACGCCCGAGTAGTTGTGAAATTCTTGAAGTCTCTCTTTACCGTTTGAACTCCCGTGCCATCATTAGTGATCGCGATGCGCACTTTTGCAACGAGCACCGCGCAAAGTCATGCTTAAATGCGGTGTCACTCACCGTCTTTCTACCGCGTATCACCCCGAACTAGTGGGCAAGTGGAAGTTTCAATCGTGGTTTGAAAAGAATCTTGGAGAGGACCGTAGGTGAAAACCGTGCCTCTTGGTCGGACAAACTTGAAGATGCACTTTGGGCCTTCCGCACAGCTTACAAAACACCCATCGGTGTACTCCTTACAAGCTTGTGTATGGAAAGGCGTGTCATCTCGATCGAGCTCGAGCACAAAGCCTATTGGGCCTTGAAGCATACCAATTTTGACCTTAAGTCCATGGTGATCACCGAAAGTTCAACTCAATGAATTAAATGAACTCCGTGATCAAGCCTCACGAACTCGTTGATTTACAAAGAAAAGACAAAGAAGATCCATGACTCAAAGATTAAGAACCGCGTTTTCAGCGTTGGTGACCGAGTCCTTCTTTTCAATTCTAGATTGAAAATCTTCTCGGAAACTTAAGACCCGTTGGACGGTCCATTCACCATTGCCAAAGTTTTTCCATATGGCACCGTCGAGTTATCTCAAACCGACGGGCCAAACTTCAAGGTGAATGGACATAGATTGAAACATTATTTTGGAGGGACATACCATCCTTGGTTGTCCGGATCTAAACTTTCCCCATGAACCAATGAATGCGGGGATCGAGTCAAGCTAGCGACTCGGAAACAAAAACAAGATGCACACTATATGGGTTTTCACCAGTATTTCGACTTCTTTCTACTTTCTACCACCTAGTGTGGGGAGTTGTCCCATTTGTTGTATAAAGGTTTTCGAAAAAAAAAAAAAAAAAAAAAAAAAATCCAAATAATGGCCATAGTATTTCCTTTTACGTTCTCGGTTTCGGCATAACCGCGGTACTTTGAATATTGAGGGCAATATTCATTTCTAGTGTGGGGAATTCGCGAATTTTATCATATGTTTTACCACCCGGTTCCCGTTTTGGCCAAAATTTTTTTGAAATAAGTGTTTTGCACTTATTACGGTTATCGATCCGCCTTGTCTAATAAACAAAGGATTGGCTAATCCAGAGCAAACGGCTCTTGGTAAAGATATCTCAAACCCGTTGACGGCTTGCAATTTGCCCAAAATTGTATGGTGTTATTCACCATATCTTTAATTAGTAAAGAGTTGGCTAGCCCGCAAGTTTATGGCTTGTGGTAAAGGCGTTGGAAAACCATAATTGGTAATCGACTCACCAAAGATAATATTGATAATTTATCTAAGAGTTGGCTAGTCCGAAGCAAACGACACGGTAAAGACAAATCAAAACCGTTGAAAGGCGGTGATTTGCTCAAAATCATATGGTTATCGGTGTACCATAGTTCTTACTTGAACTAAAACATTTGGCTACTCGAGTAATGGCTTTTGGTAAAGAGATTCAAATCCATTATGTTTTCTCAAAGATTGCTAGGGACTAGCAATGTTTTAGTGTGGGGATTTGATGAGTGCGTATTCACTCATCATTTTAGGTCAGCCGAATCGCAAAACATCTAAAACACTCAGAAGGCATCAAAATCTGAAAATATCTCAAAATTGTGTTTTATATGTTTGGATGCAAAATTATCAAAATCGGATGAAAAGCGAACAAAGTTTGCATAATTGGCGCTTTGGTCCCCGACTTTCAAAATTGATGAAATAGTCCCCGAGCACGTATTTTAAAAAGAAAAGTCACCAAAGGTCCTTTTGAAATCATAAGTTGTCATAATTAGTCCTTTGGTGAAAAATTTCAAAAGTTTGAGAAATTACAGTTTTGATCCCTGGATTTTGGAAAATTACAATTTTAGTCCTTGGAATTTCACAATTGGCAAAAATAATCCTCAACTTATTTGAAATTCACAAGATTGGTCCTTGGATAGCATTTTCAGAATTTCATGAGTGGTCCTTGGATTTTCAAATTTTACATCTTTAGTCCTTAAAGTATTGTAAGTATCCATGTTTAATCCTTAAGTCCAATAACTAATATTAACCAAAGCCCAACAATACTACCAACCCAATCCCAGTCCAATACCTTGACCCGGTCAACCCACCCAACCCAACATCACCACGCAGTCAATGGATAACATAAACCAACCCACTTCCGCCCTTCTTCTCCATTTTCTTCCCGCCCAAAACAAACACACACAGAACATAAGGAGAAAAAAATAATAAAAAAAATGTTTTACCTGTGCCCTTGTTCCCTCCACTTCACAATACCCAGAAGCCCTAGCTTTTACCCAGAAACATCACAACTCCCAAACCCACTAATCCTTTCCCTCCCCTTTTTCCACTGCCACCATGGCAATCCCAGCTACAAAAGAACTCAATGGATGGCTTAGATTAAATCTCTCTTGTACCTACTTGATGGAAGGCTAAGATTGAACAAAAGAAGCACAAGTGGAATCCTTTGCTTGTTTGCACTCACAGGAGAAGCACAAGCTCAAGAGTTGAAGACTTATTAGTTTAGTATAAATAGGAACTTTGTAAGCCATTCATTGGCACCCTAGTTTTAGTTTTAAAAGTTTAGTTTTATTGTTTTCTCTCTTGTAATGAATTTCTTCAAATCAATGAAAAGTTTCTTTTAGTTTTATGTTTCTTTGTGTTATGTTAAAATAGTGCTAATCTCATTTGAAGGTTATCTGATTTTAAGTTTAAAGACAGGGTGATAAAATCTTCCAAAACCAATAAGGGGGTGTTTGGTTAAAGTAGTCTAGAGTCTCAACCAATCCTTTTACCCGTTTGACCTTCAAGGTCAAACTCCTTTCAAAATGATTAGTAAGTTTTGCAAGGTCACAATTGCTTTAACAAGGAATCACACAATCTGCTAAAAAAAAAAGTTGATCTGTTTTTTTTAGACTGCAACAGCAGCCACAGTTGCTGAACTTGAGGGTTTTTATAGGCTCACTTGATGTTTAAATTGTGTAAAACCTGTTTTCCTCAAATCCTTGAATCCACAACTTCATTGTGTTTCGTTTGTATGCACCTCAGTTACTTCTAGTTTAGTCAAAAGTGAAGTGCAAAATCATGATTTTACTTCTCATCTTGGTCTGCACCATCTGATCTCAGCTTATTTTGAAGCTGTAAACAGTTTTTTGTTGTCTCAATTTAGCTTATTTTGATAACCCACTATGCTAACTATGTTTTTGCAGCTTTTCCTTGGTTTGGAGGTCCATGTTTTAGCTTATAAATAAGCTGCAAATAGGCCCTCACCAGCTGCTGTCTGCAGCCTGCAGTCTCAGTCCACAGGTCACCATTTGTTTTTGTTGTTTTAGCTTATTAAGTTTTATAATCTTCTTATTAAGTTATAAGTAGGTTAGTTTAGCTTAGTGTAGTTTAACTTAGCTTATTAGGGATCCTTTTAGAGCTTATTAGGACAAGCTTATTGCTTATTAGTTTAATTTGTACTTAACTTAAACTTGTTCTAGCTTTAGAGTATCTTTAATTTCCAAGTGCTTATACCCCTTTGCAACTAAGTTTGGTGTTAAAGTTGGCTTATTTTGAACTTTAGATTAGAGTGTGCCTTAATCTATCTAACAGTAGCCTAGAAATTGGTTTTCAGTTGCTTAAAAAGCTATAAAGAGTGTTTGGTATTTGGCTTAACAGGGTGTTAGTTGGTGTTCTGTCCAAAACAGTCACTTATAAGCTGTTTGTGTAGCTTATTGTGAGTGTTCAAAGCATAAGTCTTGCAAAAAGTTCCTTATTTTGTCAGAATCTTTAAGTTTCAAATGCAACTTAAACATGATTTAGCCAAGTGCTTAGTTGAATCTTGAAAAAGGGGTGCTTGTTTGTTTTTTTACCTCTTGTTGGAATAGCGGTTTCTAGCGCTTGTTTCAAGCTTTCGAAAAGTCATATCTATAAAAATCTTCATTTTGTTAAGCTCTTCAAGTTGCAATAAGAAAAGTTGAAAAAAAATAGTTTTCAAAAGTGGCATAGTTGGGACTCGAACCCACGCTACCCACCTCACAACCCGAAACATCACAACCAGCGCCTTGGGACTTTTATCATCATATGTTGCATTATTAATCTCTTAAGGTCACCTTAGCGCTTTAGGCTTTAAGCCCTTTGAGCTTGTTTTCGCTTATTTCTCCAAACGATTGCCTGTTTTCTTATTTTTCCTAGGTCCAGCATAGATTGAAGTAGTTTTCTGTAAAATTTCAGATTTTTCTTGATTAGTTTAGTATTTTTAATAAATTAATTAGTGTTAAATCGTTTTTAATTCGTAGAAATTAATTTAAAAGTCAAAAAAATATTCCGCTTTTTCCTAAAATTATTTTTAGTCGAATAGATCGTAGGAAAATTGGTTTCACACCCGCACCCTAGGACTTAGTGTAACTTAGTTTTATCATTCCTTAGGTTTAGTGATAGTTTAATTTTAGTTTATTAGGGTTCCCTTGCCTTAATTACCTTCCCGTTCATTAAATTGTAGAATCCGTAATCAAATCCAAAAATCTTTAAAATCCAATTCAAGTTCAAATCACGAAACTCAACGAATCCTTCCATTCACACCTCGTTTGGACACGACCCGGGGAAATCACTTCCCGGTATCACTTTTATCACACCCGTGAGGTTTGGCACGTTGACCTTTTTCCTAAAGGGTTGATTTGTCGAATTTTACGATTATTTTGATATACGTTGATATTGTGTTTTTCACCACTCACTTCACAACCAATCACAAGCCTAGCTTTGTTTCTAGACAACACACCATTTTCGTCCATTTTATTTCGAAAAACCCATTTCGTTCCAATTATAGTTTGTTTTTTAGGTTTTGGAACTAATTTCCAAACATCACTTCTAAAAATTGGTATAGCTCCTCTTGCATAGCAATTACCCAAGATTCATCTTTTATTGCTTCGTTTATGTTTTTCGGTTCAACGGACGATATAAAGCAAAAGTAGTTACTTTGATTTTGGGCTTGTGATCTTAATGTTCTTTGATTTAATTGTCCTATGACTTTTTCTAAAGGATTACTTTTGGATTTTTTTATGTTTATAGTTTCTTTATTTAATGGTTCATCTTCCTTGTCATTTTGATTTATTTCTTGACTTTCAACAAGTTGACTTTCAACTAAGTCATCATCTACCAAAGGTGATGTCTTTGAGGGAGGTGGACTTTTGTCGAATTTTATGTTCAACGATTCCTCGACTCTTATTGTTTCTTTGTTTAAAACTATGTATGCTTTGCTAGTTTGTGAGTAACCAAGAAACACACCTTCATAAGACTTTTGGTCAAATTTGGTGAGATAGTCTTTGGTATTAAGGATGAAAATTTACATCCAAACACTCTAAAATATCCTAAAGTCGGATTTTTTCCATTTATATAATTCATAGGGTGTTTTGTTCAAGAAAGGACGTATTAAAACTCTATTTAAAATGTAAGTGGAAGTATCAACGGCGTTACACCAAAACTTTTGAGGTATGTTTTGTTCATTTAGCATTGTTCTACTCATTTCTTGAATAGTTCTATTTTTACGTCTACAACTCCATTAGATTGGGGTATTTTTACGTCTACAACTCCATTAGATTGGGGTGTTCGAGGAGCCGAGAAGTTATGTGTTATACCATTTGTATCACAAAAGTTTCCAAATTGTGTTTCATTGTCGAACTCGCGACCATCATCTGTTCGGATCGACACAATGTTAACACCTAGTTGATTGTGAATTTTCTTACTAAGTATTTCAAATTTACCAAAGTTTCATTTTTAGTTTTCAAAAACATTGTCCAAGTAAACCTTGAGTAATTATCTACTATGACTAAAGTGTAGAGGTTCCCTTCATAACTTCTTATAGCGGATGGACCAAACAAGTCCATATGCAAAAGCTCTAGACACTTAGATGTGGAAACCATGTTTTTAGCCTTATGGCTACTATGAATTTGTTTACCAATTTTGCAAGCGTCGCAAATGTGTTGGTCATATTTTAAGTTGGGTAGGTTTCTAACTAGCTCTTTTGAGGATAGGTTTTGGATGAGTCTCATATTAGCATGACCTAATCTTCAATGCCAAAGAGTAGAGTTATCATCTAAGGTTGTTAGGCAAAGTTTGTCTTTAGATGTTCTATCTATTTTCATGACATATATGTTATTTTTCCTAACTCCTTTAGCTATGGTGATACCATCTTTTAGTATTTTACTACCATTTTCTTCAAATAGTACTTTATACTTTTTATCACATAGTTGGATAATACTAAGTAGATTAAATCCTAACCTATCAACATGAGCAACATTTTCAATAGTTAGGGAGTTATGAGCGATCGTACCTTTGCCAATGATTTTGCTTTTGAGATTGCTACCAAAAGTGAGATTACCTCCGTCATACTCTTGTAGGGGTGGCAATCGAGTCGTGTTCGTGTTAACCTATTCGGGTTCGCGTGTTGGCGGGTTAGAATAGCCTTTACCCAAACATGACCCATTTATTAATCATGTCAAGAAACTCAACCCTAACCCACACCTGCATAACACGTGTAACCCATTTGAAACCCGTTTAACCCATTTAAGTAAATATGTCAAGCAGTAATAAAGCTGATGGTTGGTCGATTCAACTAGTTTAAATGGAAAAAATGATATAAGGGTCTTAAATATGATAAGAATTACATACAAATAACTATGCGATAAATTTACGAATTATAAGCATCAATTTTCATGATATCTAAGGTATAAAATTATAATTTACTAATACTAAGTAAATGACAAATACATTTAATCTACATCTAACATAAAAACCATGTTATATATTTTATTTTTAAGATCTTATATACTTAAACGGGTTCACGGGTTGACCTGTTTAATACTTACTCAACCCAAACACGACCCGTTTATTAAACGGGTTAAACGGGTTGACCCGTTTTTGAGAATTGCCACTCCTATACTCTTGGTATGTTGAGAAGAGACTTTTGCTACCCGTCATGTGTCTTGAGCATCCACTATCTTTTCTCCATTCATCGGGTTCTAAGCCAACTTTCAAGCATACCTATGACACAAATAACTCAGCGTTTGGCCCCAATATCTCATGGGTCCGTTTGGGTTAAACATACCATTTACTTGGTTCATGTATGGAAATGATTGGTAAGGGTTCCATAGCATATAATTTGGAGTTTGATATGGTCTAGGGTAGTTTAGATTTCAACCGATATGTTGATAGTTGGTTGTATCTTTGTAGTTGCTTTTGGGAAAGGCGTTTGGCAATAGGTGTTTTAAGCCATTGTTGAGTAGTTTTAGATCTAAATTGTTTCTAGCAAGTCCTACTCCTAATGTAACAGAGGTTTTAGTTTAACAACATCATTGGTTTTCTTTGTTACCTTGACAAGTTCACTACGGTCCGTTTGCAAACATGTTCCAATTTTGTCAACGGACGGAACCAAAATTTTGGATCCGTCTGGTCCATGCTGTACTGTAGGAGATGTGACAGTTTGTTTGTCTTTTTCGGTCGTTTTGGTTTGACTACTTGGAATCATTACTTCATTAAAACCTAATCAACTTGTATTTCCTGGTACTTTTTGAATTCTAACTATTTCATCGGCACAAGAAATGTTTTTGTTAAATATTTTAAATTTAGAGTTATGTTCGATGAGAACTTCTTGTGTGAGTTTTAGCTTTTCTATTTCAAGACTAAGCTCTTGACATGATTTACAACCATCGTCATTTGTTTTGCCCTTTTCTAATCGTTTTGCCTTTCCTTTTAACTTATAAATTTCGTTTTCTAAAATTCCTTGTTAGTCTTTAAAAACTTGTTTTAGTTATGATTTTAAGTTAAGCTCACACAATTGATTATATTGTTATTTCAAAGTGTCATCATCAATAGAAGAGTAAGATGAGTCGGATGTACCTCGTTTGATTCATGTGCCATTAGAGCGATCTCATCTTTGCTTGATTCTTCATCATTCTCACTATCACTCCAAGCACCACTTACAAAAGCTCGTTGAGTTTTGCTTTTAGGTGGCTTGGGAAATCTCCTATTAGATTACTTGTATCACGCATCTAAAGCACTTCCTTTCACCTTTTCCCTTTTTGTCATCTCGGTCTTTCCGGAATGACTTCTTTTCATCTTAGGGTTGCCTTACGAACTTTCCTCTTCTTCTAAAAAACTTTTTGAAATCTCTAACGGCCATAGCATACTCCTCATCTTCACTATCCGAGCGAGATTCTTCATCATCACTAGATTCCTTCTTACCTTTAGAGCAACGGATTTGACTTTCTCTCTTTTTCCTTTGTTGATCTCCGAATCTTTCTCCATCACCATTTCGTGTACTTTGAGATTTCCAATTAGCTCGTCAAGTGACATTATTGAGAGATCTTTTGATTCCTCAATATCCATTACTTTTGCTCTCCACTTCGGATGGAGTGCTTTAAGAAATTTCCTGTCAAAATTCTTACTACGAAAAGTTTCATCAAGTGCTTTAAGAGAAGCAACAATCGTATTAAAGCGAGCAAATCCACAATCAATGGTTTCATCTTCAGAGATAACAAATTGTTCATATTGTTGAATAATAAGATCAATTTTGTTATCCTTGACTTGTGAATTTCCTTGATGTGTAATAATTAAAGATTCCCAAATCTCTTTTGCGGTTTCACACATAAAAATTCTTTCATATTCTTTTCTAGGCAAGGAATTATAAAGCATCATTTTAGCTTCATTATTTTTAGCTATTAATTTCTTTTGTTCATCACTTGAAATATCTTTTGTTGTAGGATTAAAATCACCTTTAATGATAACAAACCAAATATCTATATCTTTTGACTTTACATATGTTTCAAAACGGGTTTTCCAATAGATAAATCCATTGGTTTCAAAGAGTGGTGTTCTTTGCATAGATTGCCCTTCTTTAAAGTTTTCGAAATCCATGGATCGTTTTAAGTTTATAAAATACAATGTATTTTAGAAATTCTTGAGCAACGAGGCTCTGCTACCAATTGTGAAAAACTAGAAGGGGGTTGAATAGTTTACCGTTTAAATCTTTGTTTTGAAACTTATTGTAAGATCAATTGATATTGATCAAAGATATGTTAGTGAAGAATAGACAATATGCAAGCAATGTATAATGAGTAAATAAGGAAAGAAACAATCAAACCACGAAAAGTTGTTTATAGTTGTTCGGTCTACAAGGACTCTTTTTCTTTGCCTACTCCACTCCTCGAGTCTCCAACTCGAGAGTTCTCTTCACTAATCAACAAGCTCCTTTAACCGTCGGAGAAAACCTTTACACGTCGCTTACACAATATTTCCGACACAAAGCTAGATGTCGAGTTCTTTTACAAGGGTACAACCACTCCCACACACTATTTATTTTGAGGACTAAAATACTAACCAATCACACGTAGAGGTTTAAGATGGTTTGGTACAACAATGATGTATGAACAAGACTAGATCATACAACAACAAAACAAACAAGCCTTCCAACTATTTGTTGAAGCTTGATTATGCCTTGATCTTCTTTGCTACAAAAGAGGATCACTAGAATGAAATGAAACTGAGTTAGAAGTAATAGAGATAAGGAATGTATGTGATTATGCTAGAAAAGGATGAGAAAACAACTTGGGTTGGCTTGCTATTTATAGGCCAAAGTGATCTGCAGTGACCACGGACCACGGAACCAAAAAAGGGTTCCGCCCTAGTATTTTTTTGGTTCCGCCAGTCTGACAGCAAGATTACAAAGATCTTTTCAAAGTCAACCAAATCTAACCAAGATCATGTAAGATATGTAGAATCCAAATCTAAACAAAATATTCTATGAAATCTTCTAGAGATTTCAATGTGATGCAAGCCATGATGTCATATGTTGTTTTCTTTTTTTAGAAGTAATATGTTAAAAGTAAATACATATGCAATGTTGTGTTTAAGAGACTAAAATATCTTGTTCTAAAAATGTTGACACACATTATGGTTTAGAAGGATATCAAAGTTAATTGATACATGACTAATCAAAATGTAAATGCTTGAGTGATGGAGACTTTATTTAAGGAAAGCTTGTTTTAATATCTATTAATCTTGACAAGCTTTATACTTTACAAAAATGAAATTTACTTTTGTCGTTAACAAAACTTAGGTAAAGATCATATAATATAAATAACGTTTAATGACGATATTTGTATTAACAGTGTCCATTAGCTTTGGTTTACATTTAATATTTCAATAAACGGTGTATTTTATAAAAATGGTTCTTACCTGATGAGTGTTGTTCAATTGGCTTGTCTTTGGTTGGTGTTTCAATTATTTCAGGAATGTCTGCTGTTGTTGTTATAACATCTGTAGATAGTAAATGATGTGGTTAGTGTCTTATTGTTAGGTTCCCATGTTTGTAACACAAGCATCAATATGTAAAGAAATAGAGATAAGAAAGATTGGTTGAACAAAACACACAAAACACGAATGATATATGAAGAGTTATGCGTAGGATTTGAATGAGATGAACAACCAACCTTCAAATGAAGGTTTACAAAGGTATTTATAGGGGAAGGGAGCTAGGGCAACACTTCTAGTCCCTTCCTTCCTTATTGGATATGGGCCAAGGCTTATGGGCTTTCTACATAAGCCTTGCCTTAAATACTAACATAAAAGCCTAATTAAGCAACCTATTACATGTTAATTACAAACACTTGAAATATAGTTTAGGAGTGATTCCAACAATCTCCCCTAGTGTTGGTAATTAATGACTTAAATAATTTAAAGCGTTGTTGGTGCTGATGTAATAGTTGCTTTGACGTCTTCTGACATTCTTCTTTCTTGTGAGAAGAAGTGCCTTGATTCAAACAATCTCCCCAGTGTAGGGATCTTGTTTTCTTTGTTCTTTTAATTCTTTGTTCTTTGTGGTGGTTATGATAGTATGTTGTTGTCAGCTACAGGTCAGCTTCGTTGCTCTAGCGTCTCCACGTCTTTCTCCAACATGCTCACACTCTCATTTGACAATGAATTCCAGATGTGAAGTAGTTCTCGAGTCTTTATAACTTTGTTGATTCTTTGATTAGATGAAGAGTCATTATGACTGTGTGTTTCCTTTTATTTTGAGAGAACTTCTTTTGTGATGTTGTTGGTATGAGCATGTGGAGAATCGGCGATCTCTTCCTCCCACGAGCATCCATCGCCAGCACATCTCCGAGCGATCATGAACACCAATTGATCATCGTAATCTTTTCATAAAGAATTGACTACTACAATTGTTCTCTTGATGAATGTCTTGATTCCATTCACCTTGGTCGGGCGAATCACCGTCCGAATCCGTAAGGAGACGGTTGGCATTACATTGAACAAGTTCAAGTAATGACCCACATATTCGAGACTCGATTCTTGAAAGAAATCTCCTTAGCGGGATTTCCGGCGCTTACAAGTTCGAACTTGAGTGTGTCAACAACATAATGTGAAAACACGTCTCTAATTCTAGCATAGGTCGTTCACGGCTGGATGCCCTCAAGAAGGCTAACACGATATACGGAAGTACATCTACTGGTTCGGTGAGTCATTGAGGTACACGAAGCATCACCCCACGATCAGAGACCCATTGATGTTTCTAGTCGTGGTTGTGTTATAACATAATTTTAGCAAGAAAAAAAAATTGACCAGTTACGTTTGTTAAATTTTTGTTTTACCTGAACATTGACTTCGCCTTGTTTTGATGGTTCTGCTTTGTCCAAGAGAGTCTGCATTGATGGTGTATACTCAATAACAGCGGATGTATGTGATGATGTTGTCATACCTGTAGTAAGCACATGATGTGGTTAGCATTTTAAGGGTTGTATAATTTTAGCATAAAATTGAGAAATAGTTTTATTGAGTTTTTTTTCTTTACTGTGAGATTGGTCTTCAACTGTTCTTACGTTCTTTGGTTATCCAAGATGTCACTAAGGATAAATTCCACTGCGCCTTCCTTGCAAGTAGGACTAAAGTAAAATTGGAATATATGTTGTTGGCCAATGATGTTTTGAATTTTTTCTGGGAAAATGCGTGGGTTTGGGTCGGCAACTGATTTCACCAAACTGAGGCAGTCAATTCCAACAATTGTATATGCTTTTGGTGTGAAAAAAGTAAACTGTGACGTTTCGGTTGTATCTGTTATAAATACTTTGAAATTGTATCTTTATATATGAGTTAGTTAAATCGCAGTTTGTAAAAACTTAAAATTTTAATTGGTATCTTCATATCTCATAAGCTGTCGATTCCAGAATTCCATGGTCTCTACATTCATATACTTCATTGTTTTCTTTATCCTTGATGCTGCACTTATTACATGAAATATAGTACCAATCACGTTCTGTGTTGAGACCTATAATGGTTCCCTCTCAAGTGAAACGTACACCATGTATTTATTTGTTGTCAGTTGTTAAAATAAGTAGTTGTATGAATCTATTATTAGGAATGCATTATAATGGTATGTTTTGCAACAATTTACTTGATAGGGTTCTGGATTTTGAGCAAGGAGTTGCGATAGAGGGAATCGATTTCTTTTTTTCTCTTGTTCTGGGTCATTTAAGCGATATCTGATTACATCAAGAGGTGCCTTATGTTCATATACTTGCTTGTACTTGTTGAGTGTATATATTATTATAGGTTTAAAAAAATATTGTGGTATATACAAGAGCAACTAAACATGTAAGTCTTCTTGTGCTTGATAATGGGTAAGTGTGGAATTTTGGATTTATGTAGTAGTAACTTACTGGTGTTGAAGATAGCTGCAAAGCTGTAAATGAAAAATTTATATTTATTTTGGTTGTAAATTATATGTAAGTGTATATTGTTTTATATTAACATACCTCTGTCTTGATACTTTGATACTCTACAGGATGAAACATCTATTATAATTGGCCTTTCAAGCTTGTCAATGGCATCTTTTGGGAATGTTTGTACAAGGTGATCCCATAAGGTGAGTTCCACAAAGTTGCGACTGTTTATATTGTATTTTTTAAATGCACATGATATTAGTGTAATGTAACATGTTTTGTGTAAAATTGTTTTGTAGGTTTAGTGAAGATGCTTACTTGAGATTTTCGATCCCGATTCTTCGTGTCAGAGACTGCTTCTTGTTAGGATTTCCGATCTTCTCAACTTCTCCTCAATTTATGTAACACCCAATGTAGTCTGCAAAGATGAAGGTATATTTCATCATTTTATTTTGCCGAATTTTTGTTGGGATTTAGAAATTCATGTTGAAGAGTCGCTCACCCCAACTATAGTCTAGCATATGTTAGCTCGTAGACATTACGTTATTTACTAGTTATTTAGTTAGTTAGTTAGTTTAGAGCAACAACGTGGAGGACGGACGGGTATTTACCCACTGTATGCCTGATCCACAGCCCAACAGAAGGGCGTGTAGTTTGTAGTATAAATACCTCTTCCCACTTGGGAAGAGGTGGTGCTTTCTAATCTAATTTTACATTTTCCTTTTACTTTCTCTCTCTAAGAAATACCCTCTCTACACTTTCTCTCTCTACAATGGCTAACATGTTCTTCCACCATCCTAGACTACCTGAATCATCAAACAACATAGAAAGAATGATCCTACAAATGGTATCAGAGCCAAGGCTATGTTGTTTGTATGTAAACGGGTTACACTTTTGGTATCACGTTTTGTGCGGTTTTGTTTGATGCGGTTTGACACGGTTTTTATGACGTTTTGATGCGTCTTGTATACAGTTTGTTAATGTTTGTTTATGTGTGGTCGTTAAGCAGATTGAACTTGGTTGTAAGCAGTTTTAAAGAGTTTTCGATTCTGGTGTTAAAAGCTTAACCCGATTTTAAGTTGATTTTAAAATTGTTGGTGTTATTGAAGAAGTTCTAAAATGTTTTGATGTTTAATCTGCTTTGGTTTTAATACATTATGAATCTGTTTTGAAAGCGTTTTTATTGATTAAGGTATTATCTTTGGTGTTTTGACTAAGTTTGAACCCGGTTCTTGATCGCGATTTGGGTCGATGAAGGGCGTTCTTGAGCGGTTTGAAGAACTTCTTAGGTGCGGTTTGTTCATTGGTGCGGTTTGCTCAACAACGGTTTGTTACATTTGTTTGTCCGATTCAATGTCTCAAGTGAGGTTTGACACTCAAATGCGCTTTTGACTACCGAATGCGGTTTGATGACATAAAGCGGTTGCGGTTTGGTATTAAAAATCATGTTGTGCGGTTTGACTCTATCTTGATGCGGTTTGAAGTGAATATTGTTGCGTTTTGAAGGATGCGGTTTGAATCTAAATTAGGTTGCGGTTTGTCAAAATCACTTATTCTGCGATTATAAGGGGTTGCGGTTTGTCAAATATCAAGATGAGTGCGTTTTGAAAGGAGGAGAAGAAGTTTTAATGCATTTTGACTCTAAAGCAATTTATACAAGAACCGTATCACTAAGCGACATCAACAAAATGCATTTTGGAGAAGAAGAATTGTGAATCAACCATCTCAACAAACACAACATCAACATTCTACAAACACAACTATTTATATCACAATCTACAAGCATCTACATCAACATACATCATTAAACCAATTCTACAAACATCTACATCCGTATCACAATTTGGTATCAACATCAACCAATTCTTCAAACATCTACATCTTACGATGTCACAATTCTCAATTTCCGGTCATTTCACATACTCCATATTCATCATTTCATAACGGTTCGTGCATGGTTTTGCATTTTTCATTAAACGTTATTTTCTTATTAAATAAACGCTATCGCGTAATTAATTATTTTGAACATTTAATCTGATACTTCCAAAAATGATCCCGATATATTTTTATACTTACATTTAGTTTATAAAAACAATATTTTGAGTTTACCTAGTGTTTTAAATTTATTTTGTATATAAATCGTTAAATTTATATTATTACGACGCTTTTCTTAAAAACTACGCGATAATTATTATATCACTCAAATTTTACAAGAAATGTATTTTTACAATTTTTATGATCTCATTATACTTTACTTTGATCTATTAAAAATTACTTTTACCTAAAACTACCTTAGATGCACAAATGTATATACAATTTACAAGTTACTTTAACTTATAATTATTTTACCTACAACTACTTGCAGATTTATATATACATTATATAAAAAAAATGTATTTTGAAGATACATCCCCCAAAACCGGTCATGGGGGAGGGTAAATCATTAATTGATTTGCAAAGTCTTTCTTACATATTGAAAATTTTACTCAACCTCACTTTCATAATTCATTCTCAATCATTCAAGTTCAAGTCAAGAAAAGTTCTCTCTTTGTTTCTTCCTTCCCAAACCGGTTATACTATAGGAGTACAAGGGATCACAAAATTTTTCTCAAGCTCAAGTATATACAATCTAGATCACACTCTTATTAAATGTTTTGAAATAAAAACCTAGGGTGTTTAAGTTAATCCTTTGTTCTTTGCACCTCATCAAGTTTACTTGTAAGCATATTACTATCATTTTACAGCTTTCCTTTTCATTTCATAAGTATTTTATCATTTTCATAGCAAGCATGCAAGACTTATGTTGATTTATACCATTTTACATGATTTTTAGTGTTATATATACATAAAGGTCATCCTATAATTATTCCTTGTTATATATTGGTCTTGATGATGTCTAGGAATCCATGACACCCTAAGAAGGTGTATGGTAGGATTAGAATAGCTTTGGAGTTGATTTGAAGGATTGGAATAGGTTTAGTACGAAAAAACTATTTTCGACAAGTATTAAAAGTGGTCTGTCCTTATTTTGTTTTTCTGGAAAATCCGACAGTGAGCACGAATTTTGGCCTAGATAATTAGAAAATATACTTTAAAAGCGAATCCGTGGCGGCTTGAACGGATTAAAAGCGGAGTTATAATGAAGAAGTTATGAATTTTTCAAGTTTGACGACGAAATATATATTTTACGAAATTTCAAAGAACCTATTTTAGTTTTGTACGAGTCAAAAGCAGTCCTAAGCTTCACAAATTATTTCGACTTATCAAAAATATATTAGTATACTTTGATACGAAGCTAAGGACGTATAATACGTGAAAACGGTTTGAAACGACCAAGATATACACGTTTTCATAAATTGCAGTAACTTTATTATTTTGGAGAACTAGTTTTGGAGAACTAAAATACTTGAGAACTATTTTTGGAGAACTAGTTTTGGAGAACTAAAATATTGGAGAACTATTTTGGAGAACAAAAGATTTTGGAGAACTAGTTTTGGAGAACTATTTTGGAGAACAAAAGATTTTGGAGAACAAGTTTTGGAGAACTAAAATACTTGAGAACTATTTTGGAGAACTACTTTTGGAGAACTAAAGTTTGGAGAACCAAAACCATTTGGAGAACTAAAATATTTGAAGAGCTAAAAGATTTGGAGAACAAATATATTGGAGAACAAAAATGGAGTACTTTTCTTATAAAAGTTAAAATTTCACAATAAATCATTACAAAACTATTGTAGGATGACATTTTGACGTAAACACTTGTAAAGTAATTTAAGAATGGTCAAGACGTCAAAAGTGTATTTTTCGACGATAAGTATTATTTTTCAAAACTCACAAATGGTATAAATAACATACGAAATGCATGCATAACATTACATCATAACTCATCAACATATCATAACATTCATTCTAGGTCGCGGATAGTTTCCGAGTCTCACTTTCGTGCACTTCATTTTGTTAGCATATCAATCACACCAGGTGAGTTCATACCCCGCTTTTACTCGTTTAAATCCTTATAAACTATTTGGGGCGAGATACATGCTTATTTATCAAAACATTTAAACTCTATTGCCAAACAACATTACATATACTCTAGACTTGGTGCGTGTAGTGATTAGACTTAAACAAACATCCCAATATTTATATGTTGGAAGGCCATTAGTTTGGATACGAACGTGAGTCGTTGGAGGAACATCCGGCATTTATATGTTGGAAGGCCATTTTATGGATACATCCCAACGTGGCGTTGGAGGAACATCAACACGAGTTGTTGGAAGACCATGTGGTGACATTTATACTATTAGCTACCATATTGCATATTCATGATTGTCATTCTATTTTAGGCGTTGGGTTGTGAACACACGGGTTGCAAGTTTTGTATGGGCGGAACTTGGGCCGAGTGGATTTACAATGCCTTTCTTTGTGTGAACATTTCTCAAAGTATTTCAAATCATTTTATTACAAACTTATGAACTCACCAACCTTCGTGTTGACACTTTTAGCATGTTTATCTCGGTCTTAAGGTGATAGCATTTCACGGAGTTTTGGGTGCATGGCATACATTGGAGTCTCGTGCTTTTAACAATTACCATTCGACATGTTTTGTAAACTCTTTATGTATTATCAAACCTTGTGAATTCTTGTTGTGTAAACTTTAACTTATTTATCGAATGGTAAACTTTTCAAAACGTCTCATTATAGAGGTCGTTTTCTGTATCCATACTTTGTGCTATGACGTCATACCCCAATGACACTATCGTTCCGCTGCGATATTTTGGGGGTGTGACATACGACAACAAATCCCACAACATTAATCTCATCATTCAATCACAAGACTCAAACTACTATCATTACTGAAAATAAAATCAAGCTATATACAGATCTCTGTCCATGTCGAGTGTTACTAAAGATGCATCAAGACACTATAAGGGTCAATCACTCGAGACAAACTCATCATAGATCCACAAAATGACTCAAAACTGATGTAAGTAAAATATCAAAACGAGATCTCAGTTTTGGTTGTGTTGATAACGCTACACGCGTCGTTCGGGGTAAAAAACTTCCTTTTCTTCGAGCAAGTTTTATAACACCCTAGGCAGTGAACCTAATCGTTGTAGTGTAGTAGTTAGGGTAAGCCACGGGTATTGATATCGTTCTCTAGGGGAATAGGAATGCTAGTAAGAAGTTACTACGCTAAGGTTAAGGTTGAGGAAGATTATTTTGTATTTTTATATTTTATGAAATAGAAAGGTACGAATCTTGGGTATTGATTTGGGGGGTTGGTATTTCTACCGATTACTCTACTATTATCTAATTATCTAAACTAAGGTTGTGGGAGTCTATGTCTAATTAATGTGTGCTCGTATGATAGTTTAAAGATGTGTTTACTTAGGTTGTACTACTCCTTAATTATCTCCTATTGATGGTTGAGTTGTCACGTCCTTATTCTTAGTTGCGTTGTGTGTCTAAAGTTGTAGGGTGTCGTTTCTCCCAACTCTTTGAACTTACCAAAGGTCTCGTCTACAAAACCCACTAGGGATGATAAACTCTTACTCTAAGGCACTCTTTGGATAATTTAGCCTACAACTACTCAGGTAATCATATTCTAAGGTTCACAAAGATGAATCAAGCATTAAGTACACAACGAATGACCTATCGCATTACTAGATCATTAATCAACTAAGATAAGAAACAACCAATCAATATTCAATAATTAAGTTTCATACTTCCTAAGCAAACACACAAATAAATTAGCCGAACATGGAGAACATGCAAGCATACACACAAATAATCAAAGACATAATTGAATTAATGAAGTAAATACTTATCTTGATGTAAGATAGGGTTTAAAACCCTAAAATCTTGTACAAGACACCTTAGGTTCGGTTTTAGGTTTTCACTCCAAAGACTCTCTCTAAACCGAAAAATTCGGATTCTATATATAAGATTACATATGCGACGGCGTCACCTTATGTTTAAATGGCCGTCGTGTCGCCGTCATTAGGGTTTCATCTTGGCCACGTTAACCTTGCGGCGGCGTCACCTTATGTCCGTGGCGCCGTCCTCTTGACCGGCGTTGTGCGGGTTGCATCTAGGCCGTCCCGAGTAGCAACGGCCTACTCTTTTAAAGCCCGACGTCATCACTTGAAAATAGGGTTTTGCTCTTGCATCGTCACAAAAATCCTCTTCGGCGTCGCAATTAACACTGCGCCGTCGCCTTACATTTCAATGACTTTGAGTGTCTCGATTCGACTTTGGCCATTTTCTTCATATACTCGCGCCTTTTCGTCCAAATAAGTGCCATTCCAGCATTTTGCCTTCAAGAGACCTAAAAGTGAAAAGGAGCGATATTAAGCAATAACGGATACAAAAGTGATCAAATAAGGGCTTAAACGACCCTCAAAATGGTACCTTTAAAACCTTATCAAATATCCCTACACTTGTTATTTGCTTGTCCTCAAGCAAATGTGCTTTAACCAATTAATTTATAAGTTAGGGGTCATGAAGCATTAATTCAAAGCGGTCCACAACACATATAAGCCCATAAAGTCATAACAAGCACGGAAATTACATACTAGCACCTCACATGGGGTGTTTGGATACTCACATCTCTCTCGGTGTATATATGAAATATAATAAATAGGAAATGGAAGATAAACACTCATTAACCGGTCCTAGTACATAGATTACCATAGGCTTGAGAATAGATCAAACCTCCATCGCTTTGGCGTAAGCACCTAGGAAAGACTATCAAAGAGGTCTTTTAAAGGGTTGTAATGTTAGGCTTACGGTAGGAAACAAGGGTTTGGTGGGATAGGCTATTTAGTGGTGGCAAGTCAAAAATCTCTATGTTAAATGCATACGAAGAATGGCGTTGCTAAGCCAAGACTCGACACTCTAAAACTCTAGGTAACGAAATAAACAAACATAAATTTAAAGGATAGATGTAGGATGGTAGCCGTATGTTTTTTTTTTTTTTTTTTTTTTTTTTTTACACTAAATTTTTTTCTTTTTCTCTTTTTTTTTTTTTTTTTTTTTTTTTTTACACTTTTACTCTACCATCCTCTATGGTAACATCAAAATAATAGGGATTTATAGGCACATCCCTACACTTGAGTTTTTATTATTCTAACACTAATTTGACCCGAATTGAAAAGATCAAAACACTTGGGGTACATTATTACGCAAACAAAGGGAATTTGAATTTTTAACGTTCCCTTCCGTCATTTCATAAACTTTAACTTTTCCATGAATCCCAATCGTCCCAAAGCGTATACAAAGGATATGACTCGACTTAGCAACTTATGCAAGCAACGGATAATTGAACTAAGGGTTTAGGGTGATAACAAACATTTGCACTAAAGTGAGTGCATAAGGGTAGGCTAAGGCGATTTGGGTGTATATTTGGGGTGGGGTGTAAACAATGCTCTTCATTGATATTCGGAAAAACCGAAACATCCGAGAACCGCGAAAAGGATAGGCTTTGAGGGGTTAACTAGGGTATCGTGTACTAAAGATGAGTACAACGCAAAGGGTGTGGGGAATTACTCAACCGATATGGAAGAAGTAATTATATTACGGGTATCAAACAAGGGTTATCCTAATGCCTCTTATCATTTAGTTATTCCTAACTACACAAGTGTAGCCTCACTTGCGATCTCGGAATGCATCACAAAACAAGTTCTAGAATCTAATATACTACCGGTTCACACTCTAAGCATTGAAGATGAATGCTTTAATTCCTACTAATCTAAGGGCGATCCTCACATTTTGGGTGGAATTTGGGTGGTAAAGGGTTTTTTTGTGCTAGTCATGCAACTTCCTATCCATGAGACGCTTTTGTTAAGACTAATGGACCACTCCTATATGTCATGAAAAATTTTAAATTTGGTGCCAAAATTACCCTAACCGACATTTTCTCATGGTTTATTACACAAATGCAATTGGACAAAGCAAATAATCAAGGATAAGCATAGTTTCAAAGTTCCGTTTATTTTCCTCCTACACTTAAACCGAACATTGTCCCCAATGTTCCCGAAATATCAAAGTTATGATAATGGAAGGTAATTAAAAGCGAAAAAACTAATACTCCCCGATTAGCTCGGTAGGATCCGTGTAAAGTGGTGGTTAAATCCTTTTCAAGAAGAATTATTGCATGAAAAGCTCCTTCCAATCTTATGTAACTTCTTCTCGACAAACTAAACATGCACACTTGAAGAAAACAAACGAAACCTTCGCGTAAAATCGGAGGTAATAATATATAAGACTCGATTTAAACTAGGATATAATGCTTGTGGAATTGATGTTTACGAATTTCTAAGAAAATTAAGACACGAAAATTCCAAAAATTTATAAGTAGCTCGAAAACGAGAAAAAGTAATCGATGTTTTACTCCTTCGGCGCGTCGGTTGCAATCTGACGCGTCAGTTATCTGACAAAAAGCGGTGCTGCGATTTTCGGAAAAATTCTAGAAAATTTACATCTTTAGAATCTGGAAAAATTTACGCAAAAACATCCATTATGACTCGATACAAGCATTTGACTCGAACAAACAAACATAAATATCTTTTAGTTAATTGTTATTCTCATGTTTACGTTTCTTTTGAAAACGTGTGTAATCCTCCCTACACTTATCCCTTATGTAAAATACCTTTATATGCAATTAAGGCGAGGTTAAAAACAAAATAAAACATTTTACAAATTTAAACATGAGGATAAACAATTAATAAAAGATATATGACACTAACAAGCAAACCATTAAGCATGGGTTGCCTCCCACGAAGCGCTTTTCTTTATTTAAGAGTCTTGTAGCTAGACTCATAGTCGTGCTCTCGTTGCCTCACCACCGCCTCTTCTTCTAAAACAATATCCTCATCGTTCACCATTTCAATATTATCCAATTGATAATGCTTCACCGTTGCCCATTAACGGTGAATTCTCTTCCATCATGGTCTAGTAGCACCACCGCCCATTGCTCATCCGCTTTTCTCTGAAAAGGGTCCATACCACTTGGATTTGAGTTTTCCGGGAATAATCTTAGTCTTGAATTATACAAGATCACCTTATCCCTTCCAAAACTCTTTAGGATTCTTTATTCGTTGATCATGCCATCTTTTGCCCTTTCTTTGTAAGTGATTGATGATTAAATGCGATTCGACCTCGATTCATCCAATTCTTGAAGTTGTAAGAACCGATTTGACCACTTGAAATAATCCATATTACAGGCCTTAAGTGCCCAATATGCTTCTGCTCAAGTTTGATAGGGAGGTGGCAAGCCTTCCGTATACCGGCGAAAAGGGTTGTCCCGATAGGTGTTTTGTAAGCGCTTCTAAATGCCCAAAGTGCCTCATCCGGTTTGAATGCCCAATCTTTCCTATTTTGGTGGACCGTTTTTCAAGTATCCGCTTTAATGCCTGTTTGTGTTTTCTACTTGTCCATTTGTCCGAGGATGATATGCGATAGAAAATCTATGTGGACACCATACTTCTTCATCACTTTTTCCATTTGAGCATTGCAAAAGTGAGTCCCTCTATCACTGATTAATGCTTTGGGAATCCCAAATCGTGCGAAGAGCTTTTTAAGAAAGTGAATAACTACCCTCGCATCATTAGTTCTAAGGGCTTGAGCCTCTACCCATTTGGATACATAGTCGATAGCTACGAGAATGTATTCATTTCCTCCGGAAGATGGAAAGGGTCCCATGAAGTCTATTCCCCAAACGTCAAATATTTCGCAGACTTGGATATAGTTCTGAGGTGACTCATCCCGTCGCGAAATATTTCCTGATCGTTGGCATGCATCACACATTTGAACTAATCTCTTAATGTCTTGAAAAACAGTAGGCCAATAGAATCCGGTCGAAAACCTTTCGTGCCGTGATATTCACACCGTGATGTCCTCCGGATGGTCCCGCATGACATTCTTTCGAACTCGATCAATCTCTCTACCGCCACATAACGTCGAATGATTTGATCGGGACATATGCGGAATAGGAAGGGTTCATCCGAGTAATGTTTTAGCGTAGTGAAGAACTTCTTTTATCTTGCTTGGTCATGTAATTTGGCAAAACCCTCTTTGGACGGTAGTTAGCATAATCCGCATACCATGGCTCAATTTCCTTAATCGCCATTAGCCGTTCCTCGGGAAAAGAGTCGCGAATCTCGGTGTGATCTAACTTCTCAAGATCGGGGTTCTCAAGCGTGATAGATGATCGGCGAGATTTTCACCCCTTTTATCTCGAATTTCAATGTCGAATTCTTGAAGTAATAGGATCCACCTAATCGGTGCGGGTTTAACATCTTGTTTTGAAAACAAATAGCGTAAGGCGGAGTGATCGGTGAAGGCGGCGGTTTAGAGAGAACGAGATATTGCCCGAACTTGTCGAAGGCAAAAATAACGCTAAAAGTTCTTTCTCGGTGGTTGTATAGTTCTCTTGTGCTACATTCATGGTTTTGCTAGCATAGTAGATTGGTTGAAAATGCTTTTCCTTCCTTTGGCGAGCACCGCCGACAACATAATCACTAGCGTCACATGATTTGAATGGTGAGACCAATCGGGGTGACCATTATAGGTACTGAGTGAGATCTTTCTTTAGTCGGTTAAATGCTTCCTTGCATTCTCCGGAAAAATCAAAGGGCATCCTTAACAAGAAGTCATGTCATTGGCGGGCAATTTTGAAAAATCTTTAATAAACCTTCGATAAAACACGCATGACCAAGAAAACTGCGAATGGCTTTAACGGTAGTAGGATAGGGGAGTTTGGAAATTGCTTCGATTTTTGCTCTATCGACCTCAATTCCATTCCCCGAGACTTTATGCCCTAAGACAATTCCTTCTTTTACCATGAAATGACATTTTTCCCAATTTAAAACCAAATTAGTTTCCTCGCATCGTTTCAACATCTTCCTAAGGTTGGAAAGACAAAGGTCGAAAGAATTTCCAAACACCGAGAAATCATCCATGAAGACTTCCATGTTGTCCTCAATTAACTCGTGGAATATGGCCATCATACATCGTTGAAAGGTTGCGGGTGCGTTACATAACCCGAAGGGCATTCGCTTGTAGGCGAACGTTCCGTGGACATGTAAATGTAGTTTTCTCCTTATCTTGAGGGCAATGGAATTTGGAAGTATCACGAAAAGCCATCAAGGAAGCAAGAGTATTCATGCCCGACTAACCTTTCAAGCATTTGGTCAATAAGCGGCGGAGGAAAATGATCTTTCGGGTGGCATCATTCAACTTTCGTAGTCAATACATACACGCCACCCAAGAACTGCTTCTTTGCGGCACCAACTCACCCTTCTCATTTTTTACAACCGTCATCCCTCCTTTTTTTGGAACCACTTGGACCGGGCTGACCCATGGGCTATCTGATATGGGGTAGATGAGACCTGCATCCAGAAGCTTAATGACCTCTTTTTTCACTACCTCCTTGATGTTAGGGTTAACCCGTCTTTGCGGTTGAACGGTTGGTTTGTAATCTTCCTCCATGAGGATTTTGTGAGTACAAGAATGTAGAATCGATTCCTTAATGTCGGCAACACTCCACGCAATCACCCCTTTGTACTCTTTTAAAACTTCTAAGAGCTTCTCTTCGACTAGTGGTTAGCGAAGAGCTTATGATGACGAGGAGTTGGTCCTCCCGCGAAGGAAGGCGTATTCGGTGACTCGGGAGATCTTTCGGTTCTAAGGTAGGAGGCTCTTTGATCGATGGTTTTAGCTTGTTTTCCGCCTCAAGCTCAATAGGTTCAATTTCATCCCGACGTGGATAAAGGACACAGCTCCAACCATCTCAATTTCTCGGTCGTCGTATATTACGTTGTTATCATTATTCATGAATTCGTTTAATAGATATTCGTCAATGCAGCCATCTATGTCATCAACAAATTCATCAACTTCTTCAACTAAATATACGGAGCGACCGCAGGAAGAGGAATGTCTCATAGAATCCTTAATGTCGAAGGTCAAGCTCTCGGATCCTACTCGTAAAGTGAGTTTACCATCATGAACATCAATGATGGCACGAGCTGTAGCCAAGAAGGGTCTTCAAGGATTATTGGGACGGAATTATCTTCCTCCATCTCTAAAATTACTGAAATCGATTGGAAAATTGAATTCCCCACCTTACAAGAACGTTCTCACAAACTCTAATGGGATATTTGATTGATCGATCGACTAATTGGATACTCATCCTAGTTGGTTTCATACGAATATCCGAGTTTAAGAAACAGGAGTGAGGCATCGGTTAATGCTTGCCCCAAGATCCGCCAGGCGTTTTTCATAAAAGCGCCCTATAGAGCAAGGAATGGTAAACCGCCGGATCTTCCTTCTTGGGCATGCTTTTTGGATGATAGCGAACATTCTTCTCTAATGATATCAATCCTTCAAGTTTCTTCCGATTAGATATCAACCTCTTGAAGTATCTACTATGTTTAGGGATGTGATAGAATACATCAAGGAGTGGTATGTTGACGGATGTTTGTTTCAAATAAGACAATATTCTTTCATTGTCTTCTTCACCTTTGATTCTTTAGGCGAGAGGATAGGGAATTCGTGCGAGAGTTGGTCGTTGGTGGTCTTTGGTGTTTGTGGGGAGGATCGTGAGGAGTTGGAAGGGTGCGGGAATCGTCTCATTTCCTAACTCGGGTTCCCTTGTGATGGGGTTCCGGTTGGGATGTGGGATCCTTGGTAGTAGTTCATGATCGAGTAGTGATTGCGCAAGTTGGATCGTGAGGGGTGGGCCAGTCCACTCATTCTTTCGTGGAGGTTGGTGAACCGACTTTCTAATTGACTTCTTGCTCTGGATAAACCCTCAAGACCTTTTAAGAGTGCGGCCCTTCCATGGTGAATCGCCCGAGTTTTTCTTCAAAAGAATCACGGATGGTGTACTCGGTCCGTCCTTTCCTTCGCCCATTTCGGTTGCCCCAAGGGTCACATTCATCGGTTTGATAAAATGCGAGGAGTGAAGAGTCATCATAAATATCATGACTAGAGAGGAAGACGCTTTCTTGGTGTGTGTCATCGCACTCATCGCTCTCGTGTGGTCCTCCACAAATGTCGCATATGAGATATGGGTTAGTTAGCCTTTTTGGTTTTGGTGATTTTATGAGGTAAGCTAGTTTCTTTTGTGCTTTCTCAATCCGATAATCGAAGGATAACTCTTCACTTGAGAAAGTAGAGATGCTTGACGCGTTTACTTGCTCATTCCAATGGCTGTCTTGATATTGGATGTATTCCTCTATTCGGTTCCACCCTTCTTCTGCGGTGAGGTTCGCGATTCTTCGGCCAGTCGAGAAATCAATCCTTTTTTATCCTTTCGGGAGACATTGTCGTAAAGATTTGAACAAGCAACCAAAGGTTGATACCGTGGTGTGGGGCTTGTTGAATAAGATCTTTGTAACGACTCGTGAGTTGGTGATAGATTCTCCATCCGGTTGATGAAAGTGCGAAATTTTGCTCTAGCTAATCTGCAGCTTCTTCGGGGGAAAGAACTTTTGGTGAACTTGGTTGTAAGTTGTTCCCATGTAAAATGGACCTTGGAGGAGCTTATCGAGCCACTCCTTGGCTTGCCCTTGAAGAGAAATGGGAAAACAGAGTCTAGATGTCTCATTAGATGCTCAGTCGGTATAGATAACATCAACAATTTTAGAAACTGTTTGATGTGGTGAATTGGGTTTTATTTGTGGGATCCATGGAATTGACATGCCTTTTGGATTAGCAAAATTTCGACGCATGCAATACCTCATTGACTGTTCGAAGGATAGACAATGGCACCGTGAATCCGGATGCGAAGGGTAGGAGTATTCCCGAGGGTTTTCGCTTTAGGAGGATTTATGGGTCCATTGGTGGAGTGGCAAGAACTTCCTCGCCATTTTGACTCGGATCGTCAATGATGATGGTTTCGAGAGATTGTGGGAATGAGGATTCTTCATCGATGTAATTTCATCAAAATTGATGGAAGTGCCTTGAAGTTCGAATCGTGGAGAGCTTTTCTTCGCCTATTGAGCTCTCTTTCGGGTTCGCAAATGGTTCAAGAAGAGTTTTGGTGGAACTGCGGGTTCTAAGTTGCTTAAGGGGTTGGTATGGGGCGTGGTTGTTGGTTATCACCTTCCATGATGAAAAGTGATGGGTGTTACGAACAAAGGTCACGAAGAAGGGGATAGACTAAGAAAGATAAAATGAGAAAAATTTACTTGATAGGAATCAAGCAAAGAACCTAAAGAGGTGGACTACTAACTAGCTATTCTATTCCCGGCGGTGCCAAAACTTGATAACGCTACACGCGTCGTTCGGGGTCAAGGAAACTTCCTTTTCTTGAGCAAGTTTTATAACACCCAAGCGATGAACCTAATCGTTGTAGTGTAGTAATTAGGGTAAGCCACGGGTATTGATATCGTTCTCTGGGGAATAGGAATGCTAGTAAGAAGTTACTACGCTAAGGTTAAGGTTGAGGAAGATTATTTTGTATTTTTATATTTTATGAAATGGAAAGGTACTAATCTCGGGTATTGGATTTGGGGGGTTGGTATTTCTACCGATTACTCTACTATTATCTAATTATCTAAACTAAGGTTGTGGGAGTCTATGTCTAATTAATGTGTGCTCGTATGATAGTTTAAAGATGTGTTTACTTAGGTTGTACTACTCCTTAATTATCTCCTATTGATGGTTGAGTTGTCACGTCCTTATTCTTAGTTGCGTTGTGTGTCTAAAGTTGTAGGGTATCGTTTCTCCCAACTCTTTGAACTTACCAAAGGGTCTCGTCTACAAAACCCACTAGGGATGATAAACTCTTACTCTAAGGCACTCTTTGGATAATTTAGCCTACAACTACTCGGGTAATCATATTCTAAGGTTCACAAAGATGAATCAAGCATTAAGTACACAACGAATGACCTATCGCATTACTAGATCATTAATCAACTAAGATAAGAAACAACCAATCAATATTCAATAATTAAGTTTCATACTTCCTAAGCAAACACACAAATAAATTAGCGGACATGGAGAACATGCAAGCATACACACAAATAATCAAAGACATAATTGAATTAATGAAGTAAATACTTATCTTGATGTAAGATAGGGTTTAAAACCCTAAAATCTTGTACAAGACACCTTAGGTTCGGTTTTAGGTTTTCACTCAAAGACTCTCTAAAACCGAAAAATTCGGATTCTATATATAATATTACATATCGTGCGTCACCTTATGTTTCATGGCGCGTCGTGTCGCCGTCATTAGGGTTTCGTCTTGGCCACGTTAACCTTGCGACGGTCACCTTATGTCCGTGACGCCGTCCTCTTGACTTCGACATCGTCTGGGTTGCATCTAGGCCGTCTGGTAGCAACGGCCTACTCTTTAAAGCCCGACGTCGTCACTTGAAAATAGGGTTTTGGCTCTTGTATCGTCACAAAATCCTCCGACGGCGTCGCAATTAACACCGACGCCTCGCCTTTTGTTTTCAAAGACTTTGAGTGTCTCGATTCGACTTTGGCCATTTTCTTCATATATTCGCCTTTTCGTCCAAATAAGTGCCATTCCAGCATTTTGCCTTCAAGAGACCTAAAAAGTGAAAAGGAACGATATTAAGCAATAACGGATACAAAAGTGAATAAATAAGGGCTTAAACGACCCCTCAAAATGGTACCTTTTAAAACCTTATCATGTGTTAACCATTAACATCATTGATCTTTGTTTATGAGGCCTTGCCTCATCTAATGTACGAATCAGTGAGATAAAGAATATAATCAATGATTATCTCATTTTCTCAGATTCATTGCTAAACGGACAAACAAAACAAGATCTCAAATTACCCAAACGTTCTCACGGATCTTTAAAAGACCTATTTTGTTTGAGAATCTTAAACCATCATTGATCTAGTTTCGAAAAACCATGCTTCATTTTTATTATCCGAATATTATAGGATAAGAAAGATAACAATTATTTGTTATTTTCTCTCCTAGAATTTGTTTAAATGGATAATAACTAATCGCCCAAGATCAAACATCACACCTTACCAGAAACCTCAAAGGATCTTGTAACCATCTCCTATCCTCAAAGGATAATAACTAATCTCTCATTTATTTTGATTATAAGGTTCTGTTTGGTTTGCTTATAGAAATCACAATGGATATTCGTATAATAATATGGTGGTATGGAAATGAGTTTGATAGTTACAAAAAATGTTGTTTAGTTTATATATTTGAGTTTGAATATTGTTTGATAAATATGAAGAAAAAGATTGGGGTGAGTGAAATTAGTGGTGGAATAAGGCTCACAGGAATCGTTTGGCAAAATCCATTAAGTCCAAGTGGTATGAATCTATGGGTTTCATCTGTAAGGCCCATAGGAATGGGTTGGCCCCTCAACCAAATAAACACAAATGGTATCAAATTCATACCTTGATTCCCATACCCCTATGCCAAACAGACCCTAAATATTCTAACTTTAACCTCAAATAAAAGTAGTATTCCATTTTAATTGCATAATGAGAGTAATTAACATTTTTATAGTAGAGTTAAAAAGTTACAAAATTAATATAGTAACCCAGATGAACAAAAACTAAAATTACAATGATGTTTTTGTCTAGCAAAACTAGGAGTCATATAATTGAGTCGCGTCCGGATTGACCTATTTGGGTTCATGGGTTAGCAGGTTGGTATAGCATCTACAAAAACACGACCCATTTATTAATCGTGTCAAAAACTCAACCCTAACCCATACCTACATGACACGTATAACCCGTTTGTGACTCGTTTAACCGGTCTGAAAAAATATGTCAAGCAGTAAAAAAGATTGGCAATTTATCGATTCAACAAGTTTCTATAAAAAGTAGTAATATAATAATTTAAAAATGATAAAAATAACATACGAATAACTATATAACAACTTCAACATATTTTAATCGTAATTAATGTCATGTTAAATACACAACTAAATACATTTAATTCCAATCCAAATTTCACATAAAATCCAAGTTATATATTTTATCTTTTAGATGTATATCTATACTACTTTATAAAGGGTTTGGGACTTTCTAAATAAAGAAGTCTTAAAAATTTTAAGACCAAAAACATTTCTTTAATTGGAAATTGAAATTAACAACCCAACATTCAAATGTAAATTAAATGTCTTTAATTGTGACAACTTTAATATTCATAAAACACATTGACTTGTAAGTTGAAACAACCCATTTAATCTATCATCATGTAGTAAATGTTTTGACGGATTAGTAATTGGACCATTCGAAAATCTGGACCACTAATGGGCTTATCCAAATATACACAGGCCGGTAGTTTTATCCCTAAAAGTTATGGTAAATGTGTTGATGGATTAGTAGTTTAGTCATTTTATTTGAAGTTTTATTTGTAATCTATACTACTTATAATACACAAAGCACTCTCTCCCTTCATTAAATTTCAGACTTTTTCAGACTTGTAAGTGGTTAAGCATGATGTACAAGACATTAAAGCCTAAAAATTCAGACTTGTTAAATATAGAAATAGAAACCAAGTATGATGTAAGTTGTTGCGTATGTTTTTTCCATTGAAACATTTGGTTCCAACCATGTGGTTCGCAAAAAAAGATCGAAAATCCCAAAGGTTACAAAAAAAATTCGATCTGTAAATGGTTCCGACCCCGAAACTACCCGATCTGTAGATGGTTCCAAACCCGAAACTTACCGATCGAAAACGCAGAGATAGATCTTTTGTGGTTCGGTTGAGATAAGAAAGAATGATAGATAGAGGGTTTGTTTGTGGAGATAGATCTTGGTATTTCTTTTTTCTTTGTAGAGATAGATCTGTTTTTATTTTTTTGTAAAGATGGAAATGTGACAGATTTTCATGAATGGTGGAGGATATATGTTTGTTATTTTGTGAGGATGAAGAAAAGTGAGAAAGTGAATGCAAAATGTTAGGTGTTATGAGTGGATAGAGTGAATGACGGTTTCAGTAGAAAAATAGCATACACCAATTACCAATTATACCCTTTTAATTTACTTATTAGTTTTTATTTTCTTAAAAAAGATTGCCAATGTGTCATGTTATTATTGGTGCTTATTGTTCACCACTTTAAAGTGTTCACCACTTGAACATAAATCTATATCTATACTACTTATAATGCTGTAAGACACCTCACTCTTAATTTTAAACGTACAAGAAATTAAGCATGGTTTACAACACTTTAATGCACCCAATTTTCGAATTACAACAAAGTAAGATATTGATAACAAAATAAAGCACATAATTGAATGCACATAATTTCTCGACATACAAGACAACAAACATAATGTACAACAAAACACCACATTAATCTTATTTAATGTAGTCAATTATTTAACTGGTCGATAGATCTGATTAATACAATTATTAAACGCCTTACATAATAAATCTAATTATCAAGTATATTGTATAACCAAATTAAACACAATTCTTGCATTAAATTTCACTACTACAAATAATAAAGCGTATTATACAAATATTCGTTCGAATCAGGCAACAGGCGAATGGGCTGAGCCCAACCAAGCGCGGACCAAGCGGGCTCTGGCCGAAAGGACACCAGACCCAGCGGGTTCGAGCCCGAATGGGCGCGGGCATCGAAATTCTTGATATCCGTAAATTTATTGTTAAAAAGAACAATAAACTAAAATACATTATTCATAGAAAATTTTATTTAAGTGCCATGCGCAACGCTGGCACTCTACCAAAATTCTTAAATGTATTTGAATTATTATGTAATCGTTGAAAAAAAAATCGGTCACTTTGTTGTCTTAAAAGGTCAAATGAAAAACATTTGTTTGCCATAAAATGGCCAATGGATCTGCATGCATTGCATTCGGCATCCATCTATATATTTAAACGGGTTCATCGGTTGATCCTGTTAATATTCTTCAACTCAAACACGACTCGTTTATTAAATAAGTCAACGTATTTTACCAAACTTGTTTATCCCTAACTCAAACAACTTCGCATTGATTTCATGTCACTTATCCTGTGATATCAAAATTGCCGCCCGATAATCAAAACATGTAGTTTCTTCACATAGCACGTTTCTATGAAACTTTCAACGTGGATCATAAATACATAATAAATGCCTTACTATAATAATACATTGGAATAAGCAAAATATAAAACAGTAAATACAATACTACTTACGAATTGTGATTCTATCTTAAAATAGTTTAAAATCATAGAGATAATTTCATAAATAAACCAAAACTTAAAACTTGATCCACTTTTTAGACCAAATGTTTTTCTTAAATACATTGATCGCAATTAACCGACTATCGACTTTCTATTAATATTTTAATTTACGTGTCTTATTTAATTTGAGAAGTGTTAATAGTTTGTGAGATATTTATTTATGTGATCGAAGGCCATTGTACTTTCATGTGACAAAAATTTTGTCCTTTTCAAAAATAAAAACCTTCTATTTACTTTTTCTAGAAAAGAAAAAATTATAAAGACGATAGCTGTGAGTCGCACGAAAAGTATAAAGTCAAATTAATATAATAATAACTTATACACCTCACTAACCAAATTATTTTAAAAGAAATGATACAATCATTCACAAAAGTCACATAAATAATTCACTCATGCGTATTTGGTTAAATAAGAGAGAAAAGAACCGTGATCAACCGGTTATTGAATAAATATTTTATGTGAATTTTATGAGTAGGTCTAGCATTGCTCTTACTTTAATAAAATAAATTGATCATTAATAATAGAGCCACGTTATTGAATAAATATTTTACGTGAATTTTATGAGAGGTTTCAAAGAACATTGGTTCTTTAGATACCATTAACGGCGCCAAATTAATAACAAAATTTGAGACATGTGTAATATATTAATAATAGAGCCACGTCGGTCTATTTTGATAAATACAGTACATTTTCTATATGAGAAATTTTCTCTAACATCAAATTCTTTCTTATTTAAACACTACCCCACTCCTTCACTAGGACAAGTCCAAAAGCAGAATCTGTCTCTCTGTCACCAAAATGGATGCCTTAACCGATATGCTACAGATTCCTCCGGCAACACCCATCGCCGTCGCTATTACCATCGTCGCAATCGCCGTCGCTATTTTTATCTATATCAAAAGCCATGCATCCAATCACAGCCGTCGATCAACTCATCTCCCACCAGTTCCTGGTAACTTATGTTTACAAAAAAAAAAGAGGTTGAAACTTATGTTTGTGTTTTCGTGTTGGTTTAATTTAATTATTTGTTTTTGATTTTATTATATGAATGTGATTTTTATATTTTTTATGCTACATGTTCCTCTAGTTTTATTGGTGTAATAGTATTATTAAATAAAAATGAAAAAAATGAGAATATAGTTGGAATGGTTATTTCATATTGGCTAAGAATTCTAAAACCCTGAGTTTGTTTTTCTTCTTCTTTGAGAAAACAGGTTGAAATGCTTTTTTAAAAACCCTGACTGATTTTTACACACACACAATCCAAAACAAGTAGTATAACGTTTTCGACTAGTATTTTGCTACGTTTTTTAAATTGGTTTTTGTCGGTTTGATCCTAATTTCCAGTTCTTTTGATTATGATGAATTAATGAAAGTTATATAGTTTTGTAATGAATGTAATATTAATTTATTATCATTTATCTGTTTATGCTGAAATTGTGGCATACTATGATTATTTTAAGACATTACATGTTTTGTCCTTATGGTTTACCCAAAATTACATGTTTCGTCCCTATTCGATTTTAATTACATGGATAATCCCTATTTTTCAAACTAGTTGCATCAATGGTCCCTATTTTAAAAAATAGGGATCATCTGTGTAATTAGTTACAGTTTTGTTTATTACACGAATAGTCCTTATTTCCCAAAATAAGGACTAAATGGGTGAAAGGTTTCAAAAATATGTATGTGTGGTGTAATTAAAACGACTTAGGGACTAAACCTGTTATTTGGGGTATACCACATGGACCAAACGTGTAATTTTTTCTTATTATAATGACTGTAATGAAATTTATGTTCAATTGCAACATCCTTGTGCTAAGTCTAAATCACACGCACAATCCCTACAACTTCAAGGCGCAATCCCTGCAACTTAAGACGATAGCTTCACTTTAAAAGATGTAGGGAATGTGCTTGTGATTTGCACATGCCACATGAATGGTTTTCGCAATTTACTCTTAAAACTATTGTTATATTTCTATTTAGAAAAAATAGGGATTATATGAGTAATAATCTATAGTTTTTTTATTACACGGTTAGTCCCTATCGTTATTATGCAGATAATCCATATTTTTCAAAATAGGGACTATCAATGCAAATAGTTTGAAAATTAGGGATCATTGATGTAATTAAAATCGACTAGGACGATGGGTGTGATTTTGGGTAAACCAAACGGACGAAACATGTATTTTTTTTTTCTATTTACGATGAAATTGTGAAATAATATGATTATCAAAGTTGGTGTAATTATTATTTTTTATTCATGATGAAATTGTGAAATAAATTATTATAATAATGAGGGCACTTAAGTTTTATGTATTTATGAGGAAATTGTGAAATAATGTGATTATGATAATAACTACCGAGTAACAAGTATACTTAAAAATTATTTTTTAGAGGTACCCGGAGTACCGGTGTTGGGAAATTTATTGCAATTGAAGGAGAAGAAGCCATACATGACGTTTACAAGATGGGCACAAACATATGGGCCAATATATTCAATTAGAACAGGTGCTACTTCCATGGTGGTGGTTAGTTCCAATGAAATTGCCAAAGAGGTACACATACATTGACCTTCTTTTTATGTATGTAGTTATGCCTAAACACATTTCATCACGAGTATTCTAAAAAAGAAAACATTAAGGAGTTTCCCACTCGAAGCTATTAAATATCTTGTTTATTATTTTTTGTTATGGATTAAGGTATATAGACCTTTAGCTAGATATATCGACGACTTTTTTCGGAATCCTTTAGTACTTAGTCGTATGTATGCCCATAGACCTACATTCTGCCTATATTGTCACATGATTTTAGGCTTATATGTTTTTACACTTTTATGAGTTTTATTCTTGGCTTTATGCTTTCAAGCGTAGCGTATATATGCTTTCTTGCCTTTATACGCTCATAGATATGCTTGTTGTTGCTGTTGATTAAGGTCTCATGCTATTTCAGTTCTGTTTGTATTACTTTTAAGAAGGCATCTCAAAGTTAATTTGTTGAGAAGTGAATGATATGCCTAAACTGAGTCTAAAATATATCTAAAACTACACGATGTTAATCCGTTTGATGTAAGAAAAAGGGTATGCTTTCTCCAAAACTAAATAATGCAATGTAGCTTTAGACACATGCTTAGGCATATGTTTATTCACTTCAATCATTTATCTTGTTTGTTATGTTATGCAAAGATAAAACAAAGTTTCATTTATCTTGGTGAATACGGATGTGTTGATCGATAAACAAGACAAAATCTCATGTTTATATATGTCATACCAAAAAAAAACTTAAAATTATTAATCATAAAAAACGTCGAGGAATAAAACATGATGCAAGTAGGTGAGGAAGTGAGGTTCTTCTTTTCATTTTCTTAGATAGATGTTTTGTTAACAATGTTTGGATCAAATAGCATGTTATAATAACTTTTGTTATATGCATTTTAATAAACTAATTATCCATTTTTTTCATCTAGGAAAGATATTAGCATTTAATATGGAATGTAGTGACAAAACCCTTAAAATATAGTTAAACTAAATATATATTTTAATTCTTGAGTGCTATTTCGGGATCTAATAGTAGTTAATTGTTTATTTAATATATAAGCAAGTCCAAATGATGCATGTTGTGCGAAGAAAAGCGTATAGTGCTCGATTATGAAGTTATATACAACCAAAAACTTGGTTTTGGATGAAAAACTCTACCCCTTGTTACTTCACCCATTCACCTAAGGAGCACTAAAACTTTTGCATTGATTAATAGTTGACATTGCTTTTAGGATCTTCCACCAATTATCACTTTGACCAAAATTCAAGTCTTTTGGTCATTTGACACTTGACCTCGACCCAACTATACAAGTGGCCAAGTCCCTTTTCTTGTCCTTCACCCTCCACCTCTACAATGCCCAAAATATTGAAGACTTTTCAAATTTGCCAAACAGGGGCCGTCTTTGAGAGTGGGCAAAGTAAGCGACCGCCATGACCCCAATTTTCAACGGCCCAAAATTTGTACTCGATGCATAAAATGATAAAGATGTTGCAAATATGAATAAAAAGACCCTATAGGGCCTCAATTTAAAGATTTCTTGCAAAAACAAAAGTTAAATAAACTAGCATTTTTATAATGTACCGCTTAAGATATGACATTGTACATAAACAATTGCCATTGTATGTTTTAAGAGGATACACACTTTCCGTTTATCCTTTACTTTGGGGCCCCATTTTAAGTTCTTGCCCAAGGCCTCCAAAATCCCGAAAATGGCCCTGTTGCCAAATCATCTTTTTATTGATATTTATATACTTAAAAGCTTTTGCAAACCTTCTCAAATGGCAAAACCTCTTTTGATATGAAAGTAACACAAACAGAAACTTTTGTTAAAAGTTTGACAGCTACAAGGCTAAAAGTCTTTTGCAAATCTCTTACAATCAGTAACCGAATTACAAAAGCCTTCCATTGGAGATGCTAACTTCACCTACTTTTTATATTCCAAATTTTTTGATAAAAATGAATTTGAAAAAGTTATCATTAACTTATAGTTAGATTTGAATTCATAACCCAACACTGTAAATAAGTAGATTAATTATCTATATTTATATTATGCAATATAAACCTTTTTAAAAATATATAGATCAGCCCCTTAAATCAATAAATTGCTAGAAGTTCCCAAAATAATCCACAAATACTGTTCTTAACTCATCTATAACACGTTCAGAAAACAAGTTGCTATTCAGACTAACAAATTGTACGTTGTTGACAGTGTTCTCTTTCATGCATTTTATAGGCAATGGTTACCAGATTTTCATCTATTTCAACTAGAAACCTATCCAAGGCATTAACGATCCTCACTGCTGATAAAACCATGGTTGCAATGAGTGATTACAATGATTATCACAGGACTGTCAAACGCCATATACTCACCGCTATGTTAGGTCCAAATGCTCAGGTTCGTAGCGAAAATGTATGTATGACTAAATTCTAATAAGACTTATTTTAAACTATCATTTTGGAATATTTTCAGAGGAAACAACGGGTCCATAGAGATTTCATGATCGAGAACATATCAAAGCAACTTCACGCATTTGTTGATAACTCTCTCAAGGAAGAAGTGGATCTAAGGAAAATATTCCAATCTGAACTTTTTGGATTAGCAATGAAACAAGTGAGCTTTATAAAACTTATTTTCTTGAACAATATGTATGCCGGCGATATTAGGTGAGAGTTAAAGAAACTTAATTTCTTTTGCTACTTTTCAGGCAGTGGGAAAGGATGTGGAAAGCTTAAATGTGGAGGATCTTGGAATCACCATGAAAAGAGACGAGATCTTTCAAGTCTTGGTGGTTGACCCAATGATGGGCGCCATTGAGGTTGACTGGAGAGATTTCTTCCCATATCTCAAGTGGGTCCCAAATAAAAGTTTGAGAACACGATCCAACAAATGTATATCCGAGGAAGGCTGTGATGAAGGCCCTAATTAAAGAGCATAAAAACGTATTGCTTCAGGGAGGTATTTGATAATTGCCTTTCATAGATGTATTTTCTCGGTAATATCACTTGCGGATAATATTAACTTGATCTGATCTATTCAAAACAGAACTTGAACAGCTACATCGATTACTTGCTATCAGAAGCACAAACATTTACAGATGAACAACTGATTATGACACTATGGGAGCCAATTATTGAATCATCAGACACTACTATGGTCACCACAGAATGGGCAATGTATGAACTTGCAAAAAATCCCAAAATGCAGGTTCGTCTAACAAAATAAAAATGCGATCAATTAATATATTGTTTACGAAAATCTGCTGCAAATAAATATCAAATGGGTTTTATCTTCAATTTGTACCTCTCTCTATGTATATTACATATCTTTTGTAAAGATTAGTATGGTCTAATTCACTTTCTTCCAACTCAGGATCGTCTCTACCGGGATATCCAAAGTGTTTGTGGGCCAGACAAGATCACAGAGGAAAATCTATCTCAGCTGCCATACTTATCTGCTATTTTTCACGAAACCTTGAGAAGGCACAGTCCTGTTCCAATAATTCCATTAAGACATGTGCATGAAGATACAGTATTAGGAGGGTACCATGTCCCGGCTGGAACCGAGGTTGTGTTCCTTTAGAAAGTTACACAATTACACTAATCATCTCTATATTTCTTTCGGTATTTTGTGATTATTCTTCCTTTCATACACAATACAAGGTAACTTATTCGTAAATCCTAACAAGTTCTGATATTCTTTGGCAGTTAGCAGTAAACATTTATGGATGTAACATGGAGAAGAATGTGTGGGAAAATCCTGAAGAGTATAATCCTGATAGGTTTATGAAGGAAAATGAAACCATTGATATGCAGAGAACAATGGCATTTGGAGGAGGAAAAAGGGTGTGTGCTGGTTCTCTTCAAGCAATGCTGATTTCTTGCATAGGAATAGGAAGAATGGTGCAAGATTTTGAGTGGAGATTTAAAGATAAGGCTGAAGAAGATATCAATACACTTGGACTTACCACACAGAGGCTCAATCCATTACGTGCCATAATAAAGCCGAGAAATTGATGGAAGGTATTTTGATCCAGGGAGGCATTGCCACCAATATGCATTGTTAGTGTTTTATACAAAGACATGTTCTTTTCGTAGTTTCTCGACTTTGATGCCATGTACATCGCTGCTAAAGTAAAAAACTTTAAGTGATGTCGATCTTGGAAGTGAAAACTTTGGTCAGTTAGTGCACCTGTTCTATGAATTTGATATGATCTAAAAAACAAGCTATTAAAAACACTTTACTTACCGGCGTTTATTTATTTTCATTGTATACACAGCATATGATTACAATATGTTATACATATCTTAAGTAAATGACATATGAGCCAGCTTAACATAGGCACTTTCATATGGCAACTCATAAACAATATCAGTTAAGGGAATCACTATGTTCCTTCCTAACAAAGTTGACTTAACATATTCTTCCTTAACACAGTTGACTTAATGTATAACAGTACAAACACAACAACACTTCATCAATCAATTTCCTCTGATTTCCTCCCAAAAAACAGTAATGGACATCAGACAATCAATTAGCAACCAAACCCATGTCTCATTAGCACTTGCAAACCACCTTCTCTCTAACAAATCCCCATACACCAACGTGGTTTTCTCTCCACTTTCAATCCATGTTGCCCTGAGCTTAGTTGCAGCCGGTTCCAGTGGTCGAACACTTGACCAGTTTCTTTTGTTTCTCAAAACAAGCAACATCTGTGATCTCAACTCTCTTTCTTCGCAGCTAGTGTCCTGGGTCTTGGCCGATGGTACTCCAAGTGGTGGGCCTCGTTTGTGTTTTGCAAACGGAGTTTGGGTTGAGCAAACACGTATTTTTAAACCTTCTTTTAAATATGTTGTAGACACTGTTTATAAAGCCACTTCTAAGCAAGTCGATTTCCTTAATAAGGTCAGTCCTAAATTCTTTTGCATAATTGCATGTTTTTTTGTCTTCTATTACAATTTGAGATATATTTTGTACTCATTGGTTATCCAAGCCTGAGGAGGTAGTGGCTGAAGTGAATTTGTGGGCTGAAAAGCAGACAAGTGGACTCATTAAAGAGATTGTTCCTCTTGATGCGGTTAACATAGATACTAGGCTCATCTTTGCAAATGCAGTCTATTTCAAGGGAGTCTGGAATCAGAAGTTTGATCCATCAAAGACAGAGGACTATGACTTCCACCTTCTAGATGGAAGTAAAGTTAAGGTACCATTCATGACCAGCAACAAAAAACAATTTGTGCAGTCATGTGATGGTTTCAAAGTCTTAGGTCTTCCCTATTTACAAGGTTGAAGATAAACGCCGTTTCACAATGTACTTTTTCCTTCCGGATTCGAAAGATGGTCTCCAATCTTTGATACAGAAAATGGGTTCTGAATCTAACTTTTTGGAACGTCATGTTCCATTCCGAAAAATAGAAGTTGCGCAGTTTTTGATCCCAAAGTTTAAGATCTCCTTTGGGTTTAAGGCTAATGACGTGTTGAAGGAATTAGGCCTTGTATTGCCTTTTGATCGCATACAATGTTGTTTAACTGAAATGTTGGAACCCTCCAACGATGGAAACCTATTTGTTTCAGGTGTTTACCATGAATCGTTTGTGGAGGTTAATGAAGAAGGTACAGAAGCTGCAGCAGTCACTGCAGTTGTTATACAACAACAATGCATGATGATTGAGGAGAAAGTCGACTTCGTGGCAGATCATCCCTTCTTGTTTGTGATAAGAGAAGACATGAGTGGAGTTGTGTTGTTTATGGGTCAGGTGGTTGACCCTCGTGTTACTTGAACCAGTAATTCAAATGTTGACGTATATGATGGTTGTATTCATGTATTTTGGTTTTTAATGTATGCTTCAATGTTGTATCTTGCCAGCAGTGGCCTGTGGGCTGTGGCCATAAATCTATTGTATCAACTGCAGCCTCACTTATTTTCCATTGTTGATTATATGTAATATATTTCTAGACCAATGCTTATTTGGGACTTGCTATGAGAAATTTTGGGGAAACAAATTAATACAGCCATGCACTATGTGTGTTTGGCTAAACGTGACTCATGGGGATCGTTTTTATCTGTTAAAGACAGGGTTCAATGGCTGTAGCTAGAGGCATTAATGTTGACACGACCACCAACTTATGAATGATTCGATTTAGTTTTGTGTTTTTCTCAAACGTATCAGTATGATCATTCTCAACCCGTATAACCCATCTATGTTAGCTTACTACCTCTATACGCACTAAAAGACTACATCCCTTGAATTTTCCACATGCACGTTCATGACGACACTCATCTTGTTCATCCGCTCTCTTTATAGAACAAGTCACTGAATAACTTATAATATTTGGTTTAATTTGGTGTTTTGGTCGACTTTTTGTAATGCATTCACGCTTAAACACGCAATGTTATATTAATTATTAGTAGTTTTTTTGTACAAGTTTTCAAGTCAATGTTGAAAATTATCTGTATAATTAAATTTTGTATACTTAGAAGCTATGGCTGTCCCATGATGACAGGAGATATACATCAGTGTGCAATATTAGTCAGGAGACTGTTTGAAATATGTAATGATCTTTCTAGAAATCAATGATGAAATGAAGAAAGATCAAGATAACAACAGGAATTCTCAATGTTGAAGATAGAACTCGAATTGAAATCAAAGGGATTTGTTATTTAGAAAGATGAATTGTACAAGATAGAGTTGGATTACAATTGATTAGCTAAATGTAAAATGAACTAGATGAACGTATTTATACAGAGATGTAATGTAAATTGTTGGCGGGAAATGTAGTTAAGCTTGTAACTGATTGTTGACTTTCCTTGACTTTGACTTTATTTGACTTTCTCATTTATACCCATAACAATGCTTCCTCCTTCAAATATTACTTGTCCACAAGTAATCGACATCAAGCATTCATATCAAATGAGGGAAATCGCGCTATGTCATCATATAACTCCCATGTTGCATCGACCACAGCACCATTAAGCCATTGAACAAGAACATAAACTATGACTACATTTCCTTTCTTAGCCATTCTTCTATCCAAAATAGCATAAGGTTCCACCGAGATCACACCATCTTTGTTAAACACAGCAACACCACCGGAGTAGTAGGAGGATCACCTCAGTAACTTTAGTCGTGAAACATGAAATACGGGATGTACTTGTGCGGTGGTAACTCCAGGTTTATAAGCCACTTTGCCCACTTTTGAATGACCTTAAAGGGACCAAAGTACTTGGGAGATAGCTTGTGATGCTTAGTCTTCCTTATGGTGGATCACGGTATGGTTGGAGTTTAAGATAGACTAAAGCTCCCACGTCAAATTCCCTATCTGCTTACTTTTTATCCGCCATAACCTTCATTCTTCCTTGAGCCCTTTCTAGATGAAACTTAAGCGGTTGAATAGCATCTTCCTGGCCGACAAAGACCTATCCACGCTTCTACCCCGCCTCCCCATGGATGTAAGTAATGTGGGTGGGTGGTGGTTGTCCATAAACTACCTGGTAAGGAGTAGTGTTAATGGATGTGTGAAATGTAGTGTTATACCAATATTCTGCCAGTGAAAGCCAATGAACCCATTCCTTTGGTTTATCTCCAGTCATACACCTCAAATAACATTCCACAGCTTTGTTCACTATTTCAGTTTGACCATCACTTTGAGGGTGGTAAGCCGTAGACATATGCAATTTAACCTGAAGCATACCAAATAACTCCTTCCAAAACTTACTGAGAAAGACAGTATCTCTGTCACTGACAATCACTTTAGGTAGTCCATGGAGCTTATAAATGTTATCCAGAAAAGCTTGAGCCACACTCAGAGCAGTGTAAGGGTGGGTTAGGGAGATGAAATGGTAGTACTTATCGAGCCTATCCACAATGACCAATATAACTCGATTTACCTTTAGAGAGGCAAACCATCAATGAAGTCCATGGATATTTCATCCAAATTTGTTCGGAATGGGAAGAGGTTGTAACAAGCCCGGTGGTTGCACAAGTTCTGTTTGAATCTTTGACATACCACACAATTTCTCACAAATAGTTTGACTTCCTTTCTCATTTTCTTCCAATACAAGTGAGCACACAATCTTTTGGTAGTAGCCAGATTCCGAATGTCCTCCTGAGAAGTAGCATGGAAATGATTCAATAACTCCTCTTAAGTGTTGCATCATTCCCAACCACCAATTTGCCCTTCCTCATTAGACTGTTAGCAGACCAAGTATAGTGTTTGGAATTAGGCTGAGGACCTTGAAGTGACTGAATTAAGGATTGCAATTTGTCATCTTTAGTCCAACTAGCCACTATCCTTTGATAAAAATCACTAGAAAGTGTAGTTGTGACCATTTGCAAAATTTCACCAGATTGTGGCAATCTAGATAAGGCATCAGCAGATACATTCTCTTTTCCTTGTTTATACACTATCTCATAATCATAACCCATGAGTTTTGGTAGCCATTTCATTTGAGCTGGAGTAGTGATTCTTTGATCCAACAGATACTTGAGGCTAAAATGATCTGTCTTGATAATGAAATGCCTATCCAATAAGTAACCCCTCCATCTTTCTAGAGCTTGGATGACTGCCAAAAACTCTTTTCATAGGTGGATAAAGTTTGGTGTTTTGGTGCCAAGGTTTTGCTTAAAATGCTATAGGGTGTCCTCCTTGTTGAAGAACACTCCAATTCCACTTCCGGATGCATCGGTTTCAATGATAAAGGGCTCATCAAAGTTAGGCATCTTTAAAAGCTGAGCATGAGTCATAGCTTTCTTGAGTTCTTCAAATGCAACTTCAAATTGATTCACTCCAAACAAAAGCATTCTTCTTTAACAGAGCTGTGAGGGTTGACTAATAGCAAGATAGTCTCTAATGAATCTTCTATAGTAACCAAGAAGACCCAAGAATCCTCTCAACTGCTTCAAGTTCTTTGGACTTGGCCATTTCTGCATAGCCAAAACCTTTGTAGGATCCGTAGCCACCCCTTATCTCGAAATAATGTGACCCAAATACTCCACCTGTGATACACCAAAAATACACTTGCTCTTCTTGGCATAAAGCTGGTTAGTTCTCATGGTATGCAAAACCAATCTCAAATGCTCAACATGAGTTTCCAGGGAAGGACTGTATACCAAAATGTCATCAAAAAACACAAGTGTGAACTTCCTCAAGTAAGGTTTGAAGATCTGGTTCATTAGGGATTGAAAGGTGGATGGTGCATTTGTAAGTCCAAAGGGCATGACCAAGAATTCATAATGACCTTCATGTGTTTTGAATGCTGTCTTAGCTATATCATCATCATACATTCTGATCTGATGATACCACGATCTCGTGTCCAATTTAGAAAAAGCTGCGCACCCATGAAGTTCATCTATCAATTCTTCTATAATGGGAATGGGAAATTTATCTTTGATGGTGTATTTGTTCAAGATCCTATAATCAACACACATTCTCCAGGTACCATCTTTCTTCTTAACCATTACAATTGGGGATGCAAAAGAACTTTGACTATGCCTAATGACCCCTGATTCTAACAGCTCTTTAACCATGACTTCAATGGCATCTTTTTGAGTGGGTGGGTGTCTATAGGGCCTGATATTGATAACAGGAGTACCTTCCTTCAGTGGAATTCTGTGGTCATGACTTCTAGTTGGAGGCAAGCCTTTAGGTTCTGCAAATACATCCTGGTACTCACTTAGCAAAGGATCCAAGGAACTGGTATTAGGTGCCACAGACATAGCATTCAACATTCCACTTGGGTACACACAAAGAGCCACATTATCACCCTGAGCTTTCTCATAGTACCTACCAGTCATCCATTGAGCTGTTGACTTTTTTGTGCCTCTAAGGGTCATTAGCTTCCCTTGGTAAAGAAAAGCCATCCTTAACTCCAAAAAATTCCACCTAATTTCCCCCAAAGTGGACAACCATTGCACTCCTAACACCATTTCACACCCTCCCAAAGGTAACACCATGGCATTAGTAGTAAATTTCACACCTTGCGTTGTCCATGTAAAGTTTGAGCATATAGTATCACACATCAATGTTCTTCCCCGACTACATGATATTTGTAATGGACATGTCTTTCGATCTCACAACCCAACTTCTTAGTCAGTATCAAGTGTCTAAGAAATTGTGTGTGCTTCTGAATCCACCAAAATATGTAACTCGGACTTCCTTACATATCCACTAACTCTCATTGTTTGTAAGCAGTACACCCCGATATAGCATTCAATGATATCGTGGGACTACTTCTTGGTCTAAGGTTTGTGATGGTTGCCACGAGGTTCCTCTTCCCAACACTCTCATTAACAACTTGTTCTTCTTCGCAATCTCAAGACTAACCTCCAATGAATACACCGACCACTACATTTATGGCCCGTGTATACTTATCATCACAAGAAAACACAAATTCTTAGCTCTTTTCTCTTCCAATTCCTTCGAGTTAAATGTTTCCTGAATGGTGCAGATTGTGAAGTTGAAGTTTTTGTTCTCCAATTAGCATTGGGAGCTGGCAAGGCTAATGGTTTTGGGCTGTTGATCATATTGTTGTTAGAGTAATTGTGTCTAGGTGTAGGTAACAATGGTGGTCTATTCTTACGCTTAACAACATTCAACCGAGATTCTTGTAGCCTACACAAGCCATACAATTCAGCCTAGATTCTTAGGCTTAAACATTCTAATGACCAATTCAATTTCACTTTGTAAACCAAACACGTAAGAAACTCATTGATTGTTCTTCCACAAATCTACTCTACATAACAATCTATCATAAGCATCAATATACCGATTCACTAAGCTGTTTGTTTCAATTTCTTAATATCGCCCAAAGGATCATCATATTGAACACCAAATCTTGCTAAAATTGCTTCTCTATATGCGCCAAGTAACATTATCATTCAAAAGCCTCATTAACTGCCTATGCCACATCAATGCAATATCATAAAGATGTATAGAGATCGATTACCTTGTTCTCATCGTGCACATTATCCACTCTAAAGAATTGTTCACACTTAAACATCCAGTTTCTCACATCATCACCACCAAACTTAGGGAATTCAATCTTAGTGGATCTGGTAAACTGCATGTTTTGCCTCTGATTATCCCCAAGATTCCCAACCACCAATGCTGGATTCTCAGTGACAGTTGCAGCTCTCATTTCAGCCCTCAGTTTTTCCATCTCCTCTCTCATAAGCCTAGCTATAGTGTCCCTTAAGCCATCTTCTTCACCATTACTGTGACTGGTACTGGAACGAGTTTGACTAGGCATGATTGCTGGTACAGAATCAAGAACAGAATAGAAAGTAACTGAATGTAACAAACTGTAACTGATTAACAAAACGGTTTCAAGAAATAAGGATAATGGAGCATTATGTGTTTGTGAGTGGAAAATTTCAAGAAATGAATGTGAATTGTGGTTCTTGGTGAATGGATGTGGTATTTATAGATGATCGGAAATTGTAACAGAATTTGGAAATGGATGAATCTAGCCAGAAAAGTGGCTCTGATACCACTTGTAATGATCTTTCTAGAAATCAATGATGAAATGAAGAAAGATCAAGATAACAACAGGAATTCTCAATGTTGAAGATAGAACTCGAATTGAAATCAAAGGGATTTGTTATTTAGAAAGATGAATTGTACAAGATAGAGTTGGATTACAATTGATTAGCTAAATGTAAAATGAACTAGATGAACGTATTTATACAGAGATGTAATGTAAATTGTTGGCGGGAAATGTAGTTAAGCTTGTAACTGATTGTTGACTTTCCTTGACTTTGACTTTATTTGACTTTCTCATTTATACCCATAACAAAATATGAGCACTGATTGACAGCAGATATAATGTTGTAAGCTAAGATAGATGGGTTATATGGGTTGGTCCTAATTATCCAATGTGGCAACACCCTGTTGGGGACAGTAGAGGGACCCATTTTTTTCACAAACCAATAAATCATTGTCATGTTGCTTTTAGACACAAGTTTAATCATATATTTAGACATCTCAATAATTTTCCTTGAAATATATATTTGAACACCACTTAGGAGTCTTCGCAGGAACTCATTTACATTATTATATATTTGAAATCTTTGCACTTCATGTTAGGATTAAGGGAACAAAATCAGAGGCAAAAGGAGCAGACTAGCAGCAGTAGCATAGGCAAAAGTACAGCAACCAAGATCAGGAAGAACAAGATACATAGGTTTGGAGCAATAACTGATATTTGTATTATGAAGAGACAAAAGTTACAAGTTATGTGTTCTGCTTTTGGTTATATAGTAAATAACCGACATACAAAAAACAACCGACATACTAATTCTTACTTCTTAAGATACTACCAAAATGACCAAAATACCCTTAGTGGATAAGCTAAACTATACTATGCCAAATTACAGAACTACCCTTAGGAGTACTAGTCACAATATCTAACAATCTCCACCTTGACTTCAACTCCTAAGTAATATCATATTTCCAGTTATCAATATTGAGCAAATCCAAACAGTGACGAAACTTGCTCAAAGGAACCGGTTTGGTAAACACATCCGCAGGATTGTCTTGAGTGCCAATCTTCTTCACTTTGATTATTCTTTCTGTATGAATAAAGTGATAATGAACATCTATGTGTTTAGTCCGGTATGGTACACTTGGTCTTTAGCCAAACAAATAGCACTCATGCTATCACAAAACACGGTCGCTTGATCTTGAGGGAAACCAAGATCTTCAATCAAACCTTTCAACCAAATATCTTCCTTCGCTGCTTTCGTTAAAGCAATATACTCGGCTTCAGTAGTAGATAAAGCAACTGATGGTTGTAATGTAGCTTTCCAACTTACAACCGAATTTCCAATAGTGAAACATAACCGGTCAAGGATCTTCTTGCATCAAGATCCGCAACATAATCCGAATCTGAGTAGCAGGCAACCAAATATTCACGTTCACCACTGTAAATAAGGCCAACATCAAATGTCCCTTTCAAATAACGAAAAATGCGTTTCACTGCATTCTAATGTTCTTTTCCGGGATGAGCCATATAGCGTGACACTACACTCATCGCGTGAGCTATATTCGGCCTTGTGCAAACCATAGCATACATCAAACTCCCAACAAAGACTAGCGTAGGGTATTCGGGACATATACTCTATCTCTCGCTTCACTTTGAGGTGCACAAGCCATAGATAAACGAAAATTTGTTTGAGGAAGGAGTATTTACCGATTTTGCCGAACTCATGCCAAAACGAAATAATCTTCTTGAGGTAACTTTTTGTGATAAGAAAAGCTACCATGTTTTCGATCTCGAATGATTTCCATACCCAAAATCTTTCGAGATGCTCCCAAATCTTTCATATCAAATTTTGTGTTGAGAAGAATCTTCAACTTATTAATCTCGTCTATGTCTTTAGTCACACGAGCATATCATCAACATACAAGAGCAAGTAGATAAGTGATTCAGACCCTGGCTTTTTATGATAGACACAACAATCATAAGAACTTCTACTAAAACCATGCTTTAACATAAAGCTATCAAATCTCTTGTACCATTGTCTCGGCGACTGTTTCAAACCATAAAGAGATTTTCAAAGCTTGCAAACGTAGTCTTCTTTTCCTTGAACAACGAAACCTTCGGGTTGGCTCATATAAATTTCTTCCTCAAGGTCACCATGAAGAAATGCAGTCTTTACATCTAATTGTTCTAACTCCAAGTCATGATGTGCTACTAAGGATAGTAACACCCGAATAGATGTATGACGTACCACCGGAGAGAAAATCTCATTGTAATCGATTCCTCCTTTTGGCTATATCCTTCGTGACCAAACGTGCCTTGAACCTAATGAAGTCCGAACTCGTAAGCCGATTTTCATCTTGAAAACCCACTTACAACCAATAATTTTCCTTCTTTCAGGTAGTTTCACCAATTCCCATGTATTGTTCTTATGAAGAGATTCTATCTTTTCACCCATAGCCGCACTCCACATATCAGACTCTTTAGAAGTAATAGCTTCTTGATAAGTAGCCGGTTCGAGAGACTCCACCTCTTCAGCTACTTGCAATGCGTATGCGACGTAGTCCTCAAAACCAAATCGACTAGGAGCTTTTGCATTTCTACGAGGTCTATCATGGGCTATAGACCTATCTTGCTCATTTTCCAAATGTGGTGAACTTGGTTGATCATATGTATCAACTAATGGTGAAGTAGCATCGTGATCCATATATCCTGGAACAACGTGCTCCACCTGTTTAGGAACATCCTCCACCTTTTCGGGAACACCCTCTTGAAGCTTCGATTCAGCTGGATCTTGTTTCACACGAAACAAGTAATCCTCATCAAATGTCACATCTCGGCTAAGAATGACTCTTCTTTCAGATGGTGACCAAATTCGATAGCCTTTAACCCCATCACCGTATCCCATGAAAATTCCTTTCTTGGTTCTCGGATCTAACTTTCCTTCACTACCATGATAATACACGGGGCATCCAAAAACACGAAGCTTCGAATAATCTGCGGGCTTTCCAGACCAAACTTCAATCGGAGTCTTACAATCAATAGCGGTGGCATGAGACCTATTGATTAGATAGCAAGCCGTATTGAGTGCTTCACCAAAAACTTTTATCTAATCCGGCATTCAACAGTAGGCATCAAGCTTTTTTTAATAGAGTCCAGTTCATTCGCTCAGCTACCCCGTTTTGTTGAGGAGTGTAGCGAACCGTATAATGCCTAGCAATTCCTTCATCTCTCGCAAAAGTCATCAAACTCTCTTGAACAGAACTCCAAACCATTATCAGTGCGAAGATGCTTGATCTTCCTTCCGCTTTGGTTTTCAATCGAACCTTCCAATGCTTAAATTTCTCAAATGCCTCACTCTTATGTTTCATCATAAGCACCCACGCCATTATTGAGAAATCACAATAATAAAGAGAAAATATCGAGCACCACCAAGAGAAGGTACTCGAGAAGGCCCCAACAATCCGCATGAAGATAATCAAGAGTCCCATTCGTCGATGAATTGCTTTTGAGAAACTCACCCACTTTTGTTTCCCGATGATACAATGCTCACAAAATCCAAATTAGCTACCTTGTGGTTGCCAAGTAGTCCCCGCTTGCTCAATATAACCATACCTTTTTCACTCACGTGTCCAAGGCGCATATGCCACAACATCGTCAAGTCCGAATTACTTTTCTCTGAACAAGATACAAAAGCAGTAGAACATGTGATCGTTTCACCCTGTAAAGTGTAAAGAGAAGAAGTACCTTTGATTGCTTTCATAACCACCAAAGCACCTTTCGAAACACGAAGTACACCATTCTCACTAGTGTATTTGAAACCTTTCGAGTCCAACATACCTAGTGAGATCAAATTCTTTATAAGATCTGGAGCATGGTGAACATCAGTGAGTGTTATAACAACTCCATCATGCATCTTAATCCGAATTGTTCCAATGCCAACAACTTTGCACGGTGAATCGTTACCCATGAAGACATGCCCGCTATCAAATTCTTCATATGTCACAAACGAATCCCGATTGGGACTCATATTAAAAGAACAAGATGAATCCATAATCCAAGAAACTTGTGTACCTTTATAATCAACTACTGAGAGTACTACATCACGTTCCGAGCCCGAGTCATCTTTAGCTACGGCCGCTACCTGACCTTTTTCCTTAAGTTTAGGACAATTATACTTCCAATGGCCTTCCTCTTTGAAATAATTACAAGTGTTTCAAGGATTTGACCCTCGAGATCTGGACTTTGATCTATCTTTATATCTACCTTTTCCTTTGCCTTTCTGTGTTCGATGTCTACCCCTATCATGGTTCGTATCATGACCTGTAGCTGATAAGCCGACGTGTTGAGATTCCGGTTCTCGATGCTTGATGATGAAGCTCTCGGAATGCAAACCGATCGAACATCTTCTAATGTGATTGTGTCTTTACCAACAACAAAGGAGTTCACAAAATTCTCGAGCGAGAGAGTAACGATACTAGAAGAATAAGAGCATCATCTTCATCATCAATCTTGACATCAACATTTTTCAAATCCATCAAGATCGAGTTCAAAGCATCAAGATGATCTTTTAATGCCGAGCCCTCTTTCATTCGGAGTGAAAAAAAACGTTGCTTCAGTAGCAAATTATTCGTCAACGACTTTGTCATATAAAGCTTTTCTAACTTTTTCCATACACTAGAAGCCGTTTGCTTATCAGCAACCTCGTAAAGAACCTCGTCCGACAAAGATAGCAAAATGGTGGAATCGCCTTCTCATCTTGGGAGCTTTATTTTGCATCTGTCATATCGGTAGGTTTGGGACCGGCTAGAGGTGCCCAAATACCTTATTGTTTCAATAAGGCTCGAACTTTAATTCGCTATAAACTAAAATTAATTTTGCCATTAAACTTCTCAATATTACTAACTGATTGTGATTGTATCTGAGAAGACATAATTATCTAATTGGGTTTTACTACAAATAACAAAACAATTGTTAATGTGAAAAAAAGAAAAAAAAAAAGAAAAAAAGAAGAAGAAAGAAACCAAGGTGTTGAAAAAACCCAATAACCAATCGATCCACAAAGCAAAACATATATTAACAATCCATAGACAAACCGATCGATTCAACAAGTTCTAACTATCCCTAATCCTAATCAATTAACACCTTCAATCTATTCAACAAGCAAGCACAAGCAAAATTCAATGGAATATTAAAATCCTAAAACCACAAACCCGATATCTCCAAACCGATCGACAACAACCACCAAACACAAATCAAATTCAAACGATATCAAGATACTAAATCTTGAAATCAGCCGAAACTAATGTCGATCACAAACTCAAAACAAATTCCGACTTGCTTCAAATTAATCAACCCGCTCTTGATACCAATTTGTTAGGATTAAGGAACAAAATCGAGGCAAAAGGAGCGGACCAACAAGAGTAGCATAGGCAAAAGTAGAGCAACCAAGATCAAGAAGAACAAGATACGAGGTTTGGAGCAATAACTCATATTTGTATTATGAAGAGACACAGTTACAAGTTATGTGTTCGCTTTTGGTTATATAGTAAATAACCGACATACAAAAGACAACCGACATACTAATTCTTACTTCTTAAGATACTACCAAAATGACCAAAATACCCTTAGTAGATTAGCTAAACTATATTATGCCAAAATTACAGAACTACCCTTTGGAGTACTAGTCACAACATCTAAGGGCCCGTTTGGTTGGTCACTTTTAGATTCAAGTAATCCTTTGAATCCTTTAAACAATTGTTTGGTACCAAAATGTAAGAAATGAATGTGGGCCATGATATGAAAATAGAATTTCACTCGATGTATATGTCTTTCAGTGAATCCAAATCAAAAGTGGGCCCCACATTAGTTTCTTACTCACAACAATACTTGAATAAATTAATAAAAAAAATATAATGTCATGATTGTTCTAAAATTTTATTATGTAATTCTTAAAATAAAATAAAAAATAATTACATATTACCTTTTTTCTCCCTTTTACATTATCTTGAAATCCAAATCTTAAATCAAATCCAAATCCGAATCCTAATCCTAAATTCTTTAGAAACCAAACGGGCCCTATCACTTCATGTACCTGTAAAACTGTATAATATTAGTCATTTTAAAAAGGGAGGGAGATCCTCTCAAGTTAAGAGGATAACTTGAGTCAAGTTAGAGAATTGTGAGCCATTAGATTTAATCCAAAGGCTTAAATCAGAAGAAATTTTTTTGATTTTAGCCATTGGATCAAATTCAATGGCTCACAATTGTCTAACTTGACTCAAGTTGTATAACACAACTTGAGAGGATCTCTATCTTTTAAAAAGATGTGAGCAACACAAAGTGTGATTGTGATAGACATCGATACAATTTTACATGTATAAGGAGGTTAGTAGATTGGCATTTCAGTAATTTTAACCCAAATTGTTCTAACTTATACTTGGTACTAGTATATTTTAGATTGTTTGACTTTTATAGATGACCTAATGTGGTACTAAATCAACAAACTTGTCTATTAAACAGTTAGGCATTGCTTATATAACTAATAAAATAATATTAATATGGTTGGTCTCCGCTGTTCCTTTCTTAGCCTCGTTAACTAAACTAGACGGGTACCTGCACAATGCGGCGGCGGGTACCCGATGACTATTTTGTAGCGAATAAATGTTTTTCATTTTTACGTCTAATTCAAGTAAGTTTCTCTCTTTTCAACTCCGCTTCTTCCCGACTACTAAAGAAAACTCATAAAAATATATCAAAATGGATGTTGAATTAAAGAGCACAAAATTTTTAAAAATATGGTGAAATTAGATCATAAAAAAATTAAACGGATTAAAAGATATTTAAATTTAAAAATAAAGGTGATTATTTAGTTAGGAAGTGACATGTGTCACCCAATTATTGGAGCTCTTTATTTTAGTTTGTTAGAGCTCCTCCATTTTTGTTATTTTTAGTTAGAGAAGTGACACATGTCACTCAATGATTGGAGCTCCTTATCTTATTTTTTTTTAATTCTTTCCATAATAAGCAAGTAAAAAGTCTGATTTTTAAGCCTTCTAATTTTAGAAGGCCTAAATGCATTATAAAGTAGTATAGATGGTAGACTTTCATCCTTTATAAATCTTCCGATTGCTACACCATCGATCAAGATTCAAACTCTTGGTTTTCATACCAAAACATCAATGGAAATTCAAAGAATTAGTCAACAACCAAACCCATGTCTCGATCACACTTGCTAACCACCTTTTCTCCAAGAAATGTCAAAACACCAACGTTGTTTTTGTAGTATAAGAATACCGATGTCGAAATCGCAACTATGATACAAAGCAACAACACCATAAATCAGAACGAAAGTATGAACATACACAAAATAAAATAATGAGACGAAATTTAGATGAAACCGTATGCAATATCGTGATCGAGGCACGTGTTTAACATGCTTCCCTTAAAACAGATTCGCCGTCCATTAGGCGTCTATTTCCAGTACAACGATCGGAAGCAAGATGTTGTCTTCACGGATATGACATCCATGCCCGAAATTTCCATCCGCATTTGTGTGTGATGTGTTTGAGCAGGAATCGAGACTATGTGCTATATGTCTCATCTTGAACATTAGAGAAGGTTACCATTTATATTGTATAATTTGTAACCGATGCAATGACCACCATTAAACTTATTAATTGTCATTAACATACTTATAAAAACCAAAAATCTGTTACAACTAAAGATGTAACAACAGGCTTTTGTATTCTTCCAATATGTTCCATTCAAGTCCCTGTATTTCGAGACTCGATATCTTATTCACAAGTTTTCCAACAATCCCCCACATGAATAAAGATCGACTCGAAAACACACAAATTTCCAATGAAATTCTCAACAGTTGAATCTTGCATAGGATAGGTAGGTGTAACCCTTTGAACCTTCCCTTATGAAATATACTTAGCCTACTAGTTGCCAGTAGAACGCGATGTCTTTGAACTGATCTACTATTTATATAGACGACAATATAAGTTCACACAGACTCTCCGGACATAGTCAAATCCTCATAGTTGTGTTCGTTATGGTCATGAACACTAGCACTGAGTTCTCACTGCAGCTTTTAGGAATTGCGTCCCACACATTTCCCTTCGAAGCGACCCCACTTCTCTCTCACATAGGTGATTCCAATCGAATCATTAAAAGCAATAAACTTATCCTCATATTGTCACTATTATAGGAATGGACTAGGAAGTTTACAAACTCCCTTATATGGATGGAGAATTGATTACTCTCTCATAGTGACCTCCATCGGTTTATACAATTAGGTTGTCCTATTGAACCCGGATCTTGGGATCTCCAACAACTGGGTTAGGTTTTCCTTCATATAAACTGCTCGGGCTTTAGTCCCATTCCTCCACACGACTTGGTAACACTCTCTAATTAAGCCTTTTATAAGCGGATCCGCATTGTTATCACTTGACTTCACATTGTCAAAATAATAACTCATGTTCAGAGTAGTTGTCGTATCGACATAATATGTCTTGACTCACCATTATACATTGTGATATAAGCTTTGCCAATTCTTTAATGGTTATCACAATGTATACAACTACCATTATAGGCGATGTTGGTGCGTCATCTTATATTAACCGTAGACATATTGTCTCTTATCCAAATTTATCTATTGCGATAAAATTAGAATTCGTCGTGGACCTAGCTATATTTTATGTCTAGAAGACATCTAAAATATAATGGTCATTTCAAGAGTGTATACATAGCCACTCAAATATTTGAAATCAAATGGTCATTAATAACATTAATTACCCATCAAATAGTTGTTACGTTTTGCTCTAAACCGTAACTGTGGTTCTACCAATAATTCATGAGTATTTTGAATGGGTAACACCTTGATCTCTATTTTGAATAGATTTAGATTGGTGTCATTTGAACTCTAGCTGGGCCGAAATCCCCCACATTGAACCTTTCTCAAGAATATTGTAGAAAAGTTATCCTTTTCAACTTTTATCTCGTTTAAAAGATACTCTTTTTAGTGTAAGATATCAATAACATTAGTAATTTGTCACCACACAAGTTTCATATTTGTGTATACACTCTTTGAATGTTTCACGTTAATTATTCTCCATATCATAATTAACAAATTCCATGTCTAGCATGCTATAGACCAAGGAATCAAGCACATGAGCAGAAGATGCATCATTCTGACTATTCACTGCTTCGTCTACCAACATTCTTTTATAAGACAAATTAGTTATGAGATTCAATCACCACCTTAAACCACATGTTTTAGGTGTATCTCAAAACGGTGTTTGTGTAAGTCTCACACACACGTCATCCATATTCACTTGTGATTATATAATCGCATATGATTACATGTAATCATGTGAATATAATCACATATTATGAATTTGTAATAATTACATCCAATAAATATACGTCTCATAAACGAATGAACGTATATAGCTAACTTTGATGAACATTACTACAATTACATTAGTTGCAAAACAATGTAATTTGCTGCCATCTTTTATTCTACACATATGTGAACTTTATCGACACAATGTCGATACCAATAATCCGTAGCATTTCGGCATTTCTTCCAAAATGACAAACTTAGATTAATTTCAACAATAGTTGCAACAACTCGTAAGTATTTATTTCTTTTAGTATAGCAACTCGTTTGATTATTTGCAAAAATATTCACAACGAATATTTGCAACATCCAAACTCTCTCAATATTTGATACAAAATCAAGTGACTTGTATATTGTCATAGTACTAAGCCAGTACCATTGAACCAAACAACACCAAGACTATTTATGTGCTAAAGTCCCAAAAAGTGATTATGTGCAACCAAAACTTAAAGTTGTTTTTGTGTCCAAACAATCGCTTACCACATTTGTCTGCACACGAATAAATTACAAAACCAAACAGCCCTTTAACATCACTTTGCTGCACATAATTTTAGTAGCCAAGAAATCAATTTTCTGCATAAAAACTTGATCACCAAAATGCCAATTTTCTGCATAAAAGTTTTATAACCAAATAGGCTTTTAAAGGTATTTTTTCTCACAAAATTCAGCAACCAAATAACCAAGTTTCTGCCAAAAATTTCAGCAACCAATATGCCAATTTTCTACAGAAAAATCAGCAACTAAAGGAGGCTTTTTTTCTGCATAAAATTCAGCAACCAAAGACCCTTATTCTGCACAAAAATCAGCAGTCCAAACAGCTCTATAAATTGAATTTTCCGCACAAAAACTTAGCAACCGAACAACCCTGTAAAGTCACTTTTCTCGCACACACAAAAATTCAAAGACCAAACAACCCTTTTAATAAACATTTTCCAAAGACAAAATTTCAACAACAAAACAACATTTTAACATCACTTTTCGCCCATAAATTTCACAGAACCAAACAACCCTTTTATAAGTCCTTTTTGGCGTAAAAAATCAACAACCAAACACCGAACTTAACCACACATATTGCTTGAGTGACTTTTGCACACACAATAACAAAACCTTACCAAATAGGCTTAGTTTATATCGTAATTAGTTACAAAAGTTTTGCATCATATAGCCTTAAGTCTGTCCCCAAAAGGTGTTTGAACATAGGTTGTCTGGACATAAAATGTTTGTTGTTTGGACCAAAAAAAATAATTTGGTTGAACTAAAATGGGACTTGGTCATCATGATCCTCATTACGATATGATCCGCCATTAATTAACTACCAATTATGGATCAACCGCTATATCTGTAAACACTACCATATCTGGACAAACCAAGATTCCGAAGAGAAGACAAGAAAAGTTATTATAGATCAAACGCTATTAATAATTTTCGAGATCTATGTCATAACAAATTTATAACACACATGTTTTTTCTTTATTCCGTCACATACTTACATCTTCACTTTTGAAAAAAAAACATTAATCCAAAGTAAATGATCGCAAGCTTATTCTAGAGCACAACTTAAGGATAATAATAAATTATGCCAAACAAACTAACTTAAATAAAGATTCACATTACATGAAATATATATGGTGGGTCATACCACAAATTTGGAAATGCTATGTACTCTACTGGACTACATCAAAGAGAAACCATATCAAACGTAAATTTCATCTTGTTCCACAAAACAATATTGTACGTTAAACTGGTTTAATTTTTCTTTTTTCTTTTTAATGAAATAATCTGTTTTAAGATTGTAGTATAAGAATACCAGTAATCAGAAATCGCAACTATGATACAAAGCAACAACACCATAAATCTGTAAACGAAAGTATGAACATACACAAAATAAAATAATGAGACAGAAATTTAGATGAAACCGTATGCAATATCGTGATCGAGGCACGTGTTTAACACGCTTCCCTTAAAACAGATTCGCCGTCCATTAGGCGTCTATTTCCCAGGGTACAACGATCGGAAACAGTATGTTGTACTGCCGGATATGACATCCATGCCTGAAATTTCCATCTGCATTTGTGTGTGATGTGTTTGAACAGGGAATCGAGACTATGTGCTATATGTCTCATCTTGAACATTAGAGAAGGTTACCATTTATATTGTATAATTTGTAACCGATGCAATGACCACCATTAAACTTATTAATTGTCATTAACATACTTATAAAAACCAAAAATCTGTTACAACTAAAGATGTAACAACAGGCTTTTGTATTCTTCCAATATGTTCCATTCAAGTCCATGTATTTCGAGACTCGATATCTTATTCACAAGTTTTCCAACAGTTTTCTCTCCACTTTCCATTCATGTCGCCCTGAGCTTAATTGCTGTTGGTTCAAAAGGCCGAACACTTGACCAGTTGTTAACATTTCTCAAATCAGACACCGTCCATGACCTGAATACCCTTACTTCGCATATTTTGTCCTTGATGGCTGACGGTAGCCCAAGTGTCTAAATACACATATATTTGTATTATATAAACCCACAAAACAACCAAAACACACAAATGACTCTCAAATGATACAAATTCATAAAAATGTGTTTTATGTGATTCAGTACAAAAGATTGAAAACAAGTGAAAATTGATCAATTTCACAACAATTGTCGTTTTCATCCACGAGTTACACAAATTGGCAAAACTAGTCCCTAAAAGTTTTAAATGAATGAAAAGTCAACTTAAGTCCTTGGGAAATCAAAATGTTCACAAAACATCCACGGATAAAAGTTTACACAAAATGGCAATTTTACCCTCGAGTTACAAAATTGGCAAAAATAGTCCTGGGTATTCTAAACTTGGAATTTTACAAATAATACCCTTGTACTATGCATGATTTAACAAATGGAACAATTTGATAACTTTTGGGAAATTTACAAGTTTAGTCCCTCAAAAATCCAAATTTACATTTTAGGTCCTTTAAAGTTTTAAATATAAATAAAATACAACTTTTGGTTCTTGTTTTATCAATGTTGGTCATAATTGGTCCTTGTGAGAAGTTTGAAAAAGTTGCAAGATCAGTCCTTGAGGTTTGGGTAAATTACAAATTTGGTCCTTGTTGTTACCACTTAACCAAACGGATCCTTATGATATTTCAAAAGCCCAAATCCAACCCAATTGGCCCAATCTCATGACCCGGCCTCTTTGATATCAACCCACGGGTCAACGAAAGTCAAACCAACAAGAAAACCGCCCAAATACAGCTTCTACTGTAGCATCACCTCCTCAACCTCTGTATACCCAAAACCAGAGATGGTTTTCACCACATTTTCAACCCCCCTCCATACTATGTCCCCTCCACCTCCTATACACTCCAAATCCTTTAATTATCTCAACCAAACCCAATTAAAGCTAAAACCTGCTCAAAGAAATATTTGGCGCCAAAAAGCTAGGTGTATGGTTCTGATTAATTTGAGCAATCCAAGGGCTGGAAGATGGTGGGATCAAATCAGAGTACTAGTGGAAGCAGTTTGGGGTATAAAAGGAAGAAGAAAGAGAGAAAAGTCACTTTGGCCTCAAGCCTTAGTCACGTAGTTATAATTTTTATTGCTTTCCTAGTTAAAAATGTCTTTTAAGCTTTCAAATGTTGTAATTTACTTTAAATTAGTGTAATGAAATGTTCTTTCCATTTTAATGTCAAGTTAATTTCAGTTTCATGATTTTGCTAAATTTCCTTTAATTTTCCATGTTCTTTAATTTCTAGTTAACTAGTTGTTTTGTGGATTCTTTAAGCTCCATAAGCTCTTGACAAAAGCTCATTCAGTTTTTAGATTCATATAAACAAGTTTAGTCTTTAAATTCAGAAAATCATAAAAAATCAAGAAAATCAATGAAAAATCAAAAATTGTGAGTTGAGAAGGAAGAAGGTGAAGCAGGGGTGAAATTTGATTGTAAGGGATATTAGGAGCTTAATGGGAAGCTATTGGGTGTAACCTTGTCCTTTGAATCTTGATTCTCGGTTTGAGCCATCTTGTAAGCCAATTTCTCAATTTTGCATTTCTTTGTTTCTTGTTTTAGATGCTATGATTTTATGTTTACGTGTTTATTTGTTGTTGTGTAATGATATTTAAGCTTAATATAAGGTTGTATTGCCTTGGATTGGATTGTGGTTTGATTTGGTACTTTGATTGTTAAAATGTCAATTCTTGAAAATCCTAGAACTAGACCGGTTTGACATCCGGTTTAGGTTGAAAAGATCCACTTTGACACTTTGGTATCTCGGATTGGATGGAATTAGTTTATGCGGTCTTTTGCTTTGTAAACCTCAAAACAATCTCTTTTAGAACTGTTTGGATTCTGCTGATTAAGTAGAGTTCCAGTGTTTGTTTGTTGTTGTTTGTAGTTGTTATATGTATTATTAGTCCATTATAGCTCAGTTCAGTCATTAAATACTGTCCTTCTTTGTTAAATAGTCAATTTCACTTTTAAACTGCCTTAAATGTATAACTGTTAGGAATTTAAGTATAAATTTCATTATATTAGCTCAAAAGTATGTTATTTAGCTTAATTCAGTTTCATTATAACATAAAATAACATATTAAGTCAGTAGATTAAATTTTAAATTCACTTTAGTCAACTTTAGAGTTTTTGTTAAAAGTCAAATTTTCCTTGGTGTCGTTTTTGAATAAACTTCATAATTTTAGTTTGTACTCATTATTAAGATTTAGCCCATCATCTTTTGGGATAGTATAGTTTAACTGCTCATATAAATCAGAAAAATACTAGTTTACCATTTCTCAGCTTATTAAGCACTTATTTTCTAGCTTATTTTTAGTCATTTGCCTGTTAGCATGCCCTGCACCACAGTTTAGGTGTCAAGTTCACAAGCTTGCAAAAGCTTGTGGATTTGACCCTAGCTTGTGTATTTAGTTTCTTTGTAAAGCCTTTGTGGTCTTTTTACTATTTGTATTCTTGATTTTACATTTTCAGCTTATTTAACTAGCTTAATCAAGCCAATATTTTTGTCCCATATTACTCCTTCCACTGAAGCAAACAGTGGAAGTGAGTGGTTTCCATAGCTCATGAAAAGCTCCTTCATGAGCTTAAGCTTGTGACTCTTGGCTTTTCAAAAAGCCAAGCGGTCCATCTCAATGCCTCGATATAAGTTGAGCTATCATGAGCTTATTTGATAGGTCTTTGGAGCTTGATGTTTGCCCATTCACAACAATGGACCGCTTATGCGGTCCATTTACACCATTCCTTCAAGCTCTCATAAGCTCATTAGTGATCACTAGCTTTGTGTGTGCGGCTTTTAGGAAGCCTAGCAAGCCAACTTTTGATCATGTGCTTATATCCAAGCTTGTGGCTCTTTCACTGTGGGTCGCAACATGTATTTGTTTTGTCCCAAAACTCAGCATTCACTGACTCAGCTTGAGCTGAGCAGTGGTCTGGGACCATCTTCATAAGCCTCTCAAAAGCTCATCAGTGGGTCCCACTTGATGAGCTTTGGCTTTTTGGAAAGCCAACCAGCTCAACTTGCTACCCCAATGCCTATTTTGCCTTTTTAAGCTTAAACTCTTAGCTTGATTTGTCATTCAAAAGGTATGCATGTCTGTTTGGTACTGCGATGTATTGGATAAGCTTATTAGCTTATTGCTAGCTTATAGGTGAATGCCGATGCACCGACTTGTTCATATTTGCAAATATTAATTGTATACATATTATGTTTCTTTCACTTATCTGTGTGGAGCTTGTTACAGGCTCCTTGAAGCCTCAATTCCATCCAAGTCAAGCTTGTAGCTTGACTGTCTAAACCATAAGCTCACACTATGCCTGTCCATTTTCTTGTTTATACTTGTTCATTGGACTTATGTATATCCTATTTCACCTTTTGTTTTCTCTGTATAGCTTTTTCAAGCTTATATTGAGCTTGAGCTCCAACAGTCAAGCCAAAAGCTTAACTGTTGGGCTCATAAGCTCATGCTTTGCTTATTTCTTAGTTTGTATAGTTTTATTTTTATTAAATATGTATAATATCTATGTATAATTAATCCGAAAAGCGGAAAAGCCAAAAGAAAGCCCTTTTCAAGCTTAAGTAATAGCTTCCATTTGGAGCTTTGCCCATTAGCTTATTTTGTACATAAGCTACCATATTTTATATTTTTCCTAGCTTCTTATATTTATTTTAGAATTTTGTAAAAGTTTGAGATTTTTCTTTTCTTGTTTAGTATTTTAATAATTAAATATTAGTTTTAATACTTTTAATAGTTAATAATTAATAATAAATAGAATAATTATGTAAAAATACTTTTCAGTTTCTTAATTCATTTTATTATATTTTAGATTTTTCAAATTCTTTATTTCATTTATTTAAGTTAATTTTAGATTTTCTTATTATTTAATTCATTTTTAATACATTTAATTCATTTTAATTAATAATAATTAATTTAATTGTGTAAAATTTATTTTTATTTTCTAATAATTTTCTTATCTTTTAGGATTCTAAAATATAATTTTCACATTTGTGGAGTTGTATTGGACTGAATTCACGTTTTTATTTTGTACGTTTACGTAAAATTCAGTAAACGTAAGTTTTTTAGATTTTAATCGGTAAACAATTGTAAAAAATAGAATTAAAATGACTTCAAATTTTTATATTTTTATATTTCCTTAGTATAATTATTATCCTTTTCTTATTTTATTTTTGTTACATTTATGTAATTATTATGTATACATATATGTTTTAGTTTTTAGTTTTCTTAACTTTTGTATATACTTGTATATTATAGTTTAATATTTTTATTTTATTTAATTTGCATTTAAGTCGCTTAGACATGCAAATCCCTACTATAGTTATAATCTTTTTGTTTTTATACGTTTACGTTTAATTTATGTTAAACGTCGTTTGTATATCTTTTACGTTTTTAGGTTTCGATTATGCGTTTTTAACGATATAGGCGTGATGAGCTATTACTATTCACATTCCTAGTGTTAGTCAATCGATTCCTATCTTTGTACATTCTTGATCTTATCATTTTATCACACGATCGTTGTATTCGGGATATCACGCTCGCCAGACATAAACGATCCAAAGATATTTTAAATCCTTGGTAAACATGCATTTTCTCCCAGTCGTCGCCTTTTATCATCCATTACGGTTTTGTGAGCGGAGAAATAAAGAAGGTAGTCCGGGAGGAATCAAATTTTGGCGCCACGGGAGGTGTCTTTGCGTAACGTACTTGTGTTTTATATCTATTCCTTGTATATATTATATATAATATATTATATTTCAAAAACAATATAAAATACAAAACATTTTTTCCTTTACACACAACTTGCCCGGTTTGATAAGTCCCTCGGTTACAACATTTGGTTGTTGGTACATTTCTGATTCTTGAGCTCTGTCGGACCAGATTCCCTTTCGAGGCGGTTGTTAGGAATTTCTTTTGTACATATATATATCAACCTTAAAAATACAAAAATATTTTCCACTTCTTTTTATAAAATCAAAAATCAAAAGATTCTTCTCGCCTTTTCTGAGTTTCTTTCTAAGATTCTTAGACTCATCTTCATGATGAATATTCATAATTCTGTGAGTGGCAATCCCACTCCAATTTCTCACCCAATCTTTGAGTGGCAATCCCACTTTGCTTCCCCATGAACCAATGAATTCGGGGTCAAGTCAAGCTAGTGACTTGGTTATCAAAAACAAGCCACACAATATGGGTTTTCACCCATATTTCTTCTTTTTCCCTTCTACCACCTAGTGTGGGGTAATAACCCACCGTTGTATATATAAAAACTTTGAAAATTGTAAATATTGAAAAATAAAATAATTGTTGTGTTTCTACACTTAGCTAGTAATGTTATCTTTTACGTTCTAAGTTTCGGCATAACAGTAGGTACTTTGAATATTGAGGACAATATTCATTTCTAAGTGTGGGGAAATTCGCGAATTTGATCATAAATGTACCCTTTTAGTCCCTTTTCCCCAAAATGGCCAAATTTAAAAAAAAAATTTTTAGTGGAAGTACTATGTACTAAACACAACAAATGGTAATCAGTCCACCATGTTTGATGAAAAAAGGATTGGCTAATCCAGGAGCAAACGGCTCTTGGTAAAGATTTCTCAAATCCGTTTATATGGCTTGCAATTTGCCCAAAATTGTATGGTTCTCAACTCACCATATCCTAAAAAGTGAAGAGTTGGCTAGCCCGCAAGTTTATGGCTTGTGGTAAAGGCGATGGAAAATCCATAATTGGTAATCGACTCACCAAAGATAATTCGATAATTTATCTAAGAGTTGGCTAGTCCGTAGAAGTGCGGCTTCGGTAAAGACACATCAAATCCGTTTAAACTTATGATTTGCTCAAAATCATTTGGTTATCGATGTACCAAGGTTCTTACTTGAACTGAAACATTTGGCTACTCTAGAAGTGATGGCTTTTGGTAAAGAGTTTTCAAATCCATTAAAATCTCAAATCATTGCTAGGGACTAGCAATATCTCGATGTGGGGATTTGATATGTGTCTAAATACACATATATTTGTATTATATAAACCCACAAAACAACCAAAACACACAAATGACTCTCAAAATGATACAAATTCATAAAATGTGTTTTATGTGATTCAGTACAAAGATTGAAAAACAAGTGAAAATTGATCAATTTCACAACAATTGTCGTTTTAGTCCACGAGTTACACAAATTGGCAAAACTAGTCCCTAAAAGTTTTAAATGAATGAAAAGTCAACTTAAGTCCTTGGGAAATCAAAAATGTTCACAAAACATCCCTGGATAAAAGTTTACACAAAATGGCAATTTTTACCCCTCAAGTTACAAAATTGGCAAAAATAGTCCCTGGGTATTCTAAACTTGGAATTTTACAAATAATACCCTTGTACTATGCATGATTTAACAAATGGAACAATTTGATAACTTTTGGGAAATTTACAAGTTTAGTCCCTCAAAAATCCAAATTTACATTTTAGGTCCTTTAAAGTTTTAAATATAAATAAAATACAACTTTTGGTTCTTGTTTTATCAATGTTGGTCATAATTGGTCCTTGTGAGAAGTTTGAAAAAGTTGCAAGATCAGTCCTTGAGGTTTGGGTAAATTACAAATTTGGTCCTTGTTGTTACCACTTAACCAAACGGATCCTTATGATATTTCAAAAGCCCAAATCCAACCCAATTGGCCCAATCTCATGACCCGGCCTCTTTGATATCAACCCACGGGTCAACGAAAGTCAAACCAACAAGAAAACCGCCCAAATACAGCTTCTACTGTAGCATCACCTCCTCAACCTCTGTATACCCAAAACCAGAGATGGTTTTCACCACATTTTCAACCCCCCTCCATACTATGTCCCCTCCACCTCCTATACACTCCAAATCCTTTAATTATCTCAACCAAACCCAATTAAAGCTAAAACCTGCTCAAAGAAATATTTGGCGCCAAAAAGCTAGGTGTATGGTTCTGATTAATTTGAGCAATCCAAGGGCTGGAAGATGGTGGGATCAAATCAGAGTACTAGTGGGAAGCTGTTTGGGTATATAAGAGAAGAAAGAAAGAGAGAAAAGGCACTTTGGCCTCAAGCCTTAGTCACGTAGTTATAATTTTTATTGCTTTCCTAGTTAAAATGTCTTTTAAGCTTTCAAATGTTGTAATTTACTTTAAATTAGTGTAATGAAATGTTCTTTCCAGTTTAATGTCAAGTTAATTTCAGTTTCATGATTTTGCTAAATTTCCTTTAATTTTCCATGTTCTTCAATTTCTAGTTAAATAGTTGTTTTGTGGATTCTTTAAGCTCCATAAGCTCTTGACAAAAGCTCATTCAGTTTTTAGATTCATATAAACAAGTTTAGTCTTTAAATTCAGAAATTCAGAAAAATCAAGAAAATCAATAAAAAAATCAAAAATAGTGAGTTGAGAAGGAAGAAGGTGAAGCAGGGTTGAAATTTGATTGTAAGGGATATTAGGAGCTTAATGGGAAGCTATTGGGTGTAACCTTGTCCTTTGAATCTTGATTCTCAGTTTGAGCCATCTTGTAAGCCAATTTCTCAATTTTTGCATTTTACTGTTTTACTGTTTTAGATGCTATGATTTTTATGTTTCTGTGTTTATTTGTTGTTGTGTAATGATATTTAAGCTTAATATAAGGTTGTATTGCCTTGGATTGGATTGTGGTTTGATTTGGTACTTTGACTGTTAAAATGTCAATTCTTGAAAATCCTAGAACTAGACTGGTTTGACATCTGGTTTAGGTTGAAAAAGATCCACTTTGACACTTTGGTATCTCTGGATTGGATGGAATTAGTTTATGCAGTCTTTTGCTTTGTAAACCTCAAAACAATCTCTTTTTAGAACTGTTTGGATTTGCTGATTAAGTAGAGTTCCAGTGTTTGTTTGTTGTTGTTTGTAGTTGTTATATGTATTATTAGTCCATTATAGCTCAGTTCAGTCATTAAATACTGTCCTTCTTTGTTAAATAGTCAATTTCACTTTTAAACTGCCTTAAATGTATAATCTGTAGGAATTTAAGTATAAATTTCATTATATTAGCTCAAAAGTATGTTATTTAGCTTAATTCGGTTTCATTATAACATAAAATAACATATTAAGTCGAGAGATTAAATTTTAAATTCACTTTAGTCAACTTTAGAGTTTTTGTTAAAAGTCAAATTTTCCTTGGTGTCGTTTTGAATAAACTTCATAATTTTAGTTTGTACTCATTATTAAGATTTAGCCCATCATCTTTTGGGATAGTATAGTTTAATCGCTCATATAAATCGAAAAATACTAGTTTACCATTTCTCGACTTATTAAGCACTTATTTTCTAGCTTATTTTTAGTCATTTGCACATTAGCATGCCTGCACCACAGTTTAGGTGTCAAGTTCACAAGCTTGCAAAAGCTTGTGGATTTGACCCTAGCTTGTGTATTTAGTTTCTTTGTAAAGCCTTTGTGGTCTTTTTACTATTTGTATTCTTGTTTTTACATTTTCAGCTTATTTAACTAGCTTAATCAAGCCAATATTTTTGTCCCATATTACTCCTTCCACTGAAGCAAACAGTGGAAGTGAGTGGTTTCCATAGCTCATGAAAAGCTCCTTCATGAGCTTAAGCTTGTGACTCTTGGCTTTTCAAAAAGCCAAGCAGTCCATCTCAATGCCTCAGTATAAGTGGAGCTATCATGAGCTTATTTGATAGGTCTATTAGGAGCTTGATGTTTGCCCATTCACAACAATGGACCGCTTATGCGGTCCATTTACACCATTCCTTCAAGCTCTCATAAGCTCATTAGTGATCACTAGCACGTGTGGTGCGGCTTTTAGGAAGCCTAGCAAGCCAACTTTTGATCATGTGCTTATATCCAAGCTTGTGGCTCATTCACTAGGGTCAAGAACATGTATTTGTTTTGTCCCAAAACTCAGCATTCACTGACTCAGCTTGAGCTGAGCAGTGGTCTGGGACCATCTTCATAAGCCTCTCAAAAGCTCATCAGTGGGTCCCACTTGATGAGCTTTGGCTTTTTGGAAAGCCAACCAGCTCAGCTTGCTACCCCAATGCCTATTTTGCCTTTTTAAGCTTAAACTCTTAGCTTGATTTGTCATTCAAAAGGTATGCATGTCTGTTTGGTACTGCAGTGTATTGGATAAGCTTATTAGCTTATTGCTAGCTTATAGGTGAATGCCAGTGCACCAGCTTGTTCATATTTGCAAATATTAATTGTATACATATTATGTTTCTTTCACTTATCTGTGTGGAGCTTGTTATAGGTTCTTTGAAGCCTTCATTCAATCCAAGTCAAGCTTGTAGCTTGTTGTCTAAACCATAAGCTCACACTATTCCTGTCCAATTTTCTTGTTTATACTTGTTCATTGGACTTATATATATCTCCTTTCACCTTTTGTTTCCTCTGTATAGCTTATTTTCAGCTTATATTGAGTTTGAGCTCCAACAACAAGCCAAAAGCTTAATCATTGGGCTCATAAGCTCATGCTTTGCTTATTTCTTAGTTTGTATAGTTTTATTTTTATTAAATATGTATAATATCTATGTATAATTAATCCGAAAAGCAGAAAAGCCAAAAGAAAGCCCTTTTCAAGCTTAAGTAATAGCTTCCATTTGGAGCTTTTGCCCATTAGCTTATTTTTGCACATAAGCTATCAATTTTATATTTTTCCTAGCTTCTTATATTTATTTTAGAATTTTGTAAAAGTTTGAGATTTTTCTTTTCTTGTTTAGTATTTTTAATAATTAAATATTAGTTTTAATACTTTTAATAGTTAATAATTAATAATAAATAGAATAATTATGTAAAAATACTTTTCAGTTTCTAAATTCATTTTATTATATTTTAGATTTTTCAAATTCTTTATTTCATTTATTTAAGTTAATTTTAGATTTTCTTATTATTTAATTCATTTTAATACATTTAATTCATTTTAATTAATAATTAATTTAATTGTGTAAAATTTATTTTATTTTCTAATAATTTTCTTATCTTTTTAGGATTCTAAAAATATAATTTTCACATTTGTGGGAGTTGTATTGGACTGAATTCACGTTTTTATTTTGTACGTTTACGTAAAATTCGGTAAACGTAAGTTTTTTAGATTTTAATCGGTAAACAATTGTAAAAATAGAATTAAAATGACTTCAAATTTTTATAGTTTTAATTTCTTAGTATAATTAATTATTATCCTTTTCTTATTTTATTTTTGTTACATTTATGTAATTATTATGTATACATATATGTTTTAGTTTTTAGTTTTCTTAACTTTTGTATATACTTGTATATTATAGTTTAATATTTTAATTTTATTTAATTTGCATTTAAGTCGCTTAGACATGCAAATCCCTACTATAGTTATAATCGTTTTGTTTTTATACGTTTCGTTTAATTTATGTTAAACGTCGTTTGTATATCTTTACGTTTTAGGTTTCGATTATGCGTTTTTAACGATATAGCCGTGACGAGCTATTACTATTCACATTCCTAGTGTTAGTCAATCGATTCCTATCTTTGTACATTCTTGATCTTATCATTTTATCACACAGATCGTTGTATTCGTGGATATCACCGCCAGACATAAACGATCCAAAGATATTTTAAATCCTTGGTAAACATGCATTCCTCTTCCGAGTCAGTCTAGCTTTTAGTACATAACGGAACGCATGGTGGTGGTACGCCTGTTTTGCATGTGAATGGTCCCCCACAATCTCACCCTTCTACCAATCATTTATCTCCCAATGATTTACAAACTCTCCAACATTTATTGGCTAAAATGGGGTGCTCTACTGGGACCAACAGTGGAACTCAAGTAAATGGAAATCAAGTGAATGGACCTGCTCCTTCCAACAGTACGCACCCCGTAGTTTACTTCACAAGTCCATCACCTTTTGGACCAGTCACAGCCCATTCTCGTGAACCAGGCACATTCTGGACCCTCTTCGCAGAGCTAATGAAACCCGCACAGGTATAACTTTATTAATAACCACTATATATAATAGTGAAACCCTAATACCTAAAACCCACAAACCGGGCTTGGGCCTAATTATCCATTAATACTCCCTCAGCTCGAGCGCAAAATCGCGAAAAGCTCGAATCAAGTAGAAAACTAAGAAACAAAGTAAAACAATAACCAAAATAAACTAAGAAAGCAAATTTGACACCAACAATAAGTCGTCTCGGGAATTAATACCCTGGATTCGAAACAGACAAAAGTCGTCTCGGGAATTAATACCCTAGATTCGACACCAACAAAAGTCGTCTCGAGAATTGATACCCTGGATTCGACACCAACAAAAGTCGTCTTAGGAATTGATACCCTGGATTCGACATAAAAAAAATAAGGTTTGAAAGAAGCGGTTGAATTTAATTGCTTGTACATCGTGTAAACAAGCACGTTCAATATATTATTTGCATGAGGAGCATGGGCTTTATTGGAGGAGGTGAAGTTATTGTATTGAGTTTATGAATACAAACATCATTCTTTGAGAATTCATAAGACATGTTCGGAACTTCTTGGGGAATGAAAGCGACGGCTGTCTTGTGGCGTTTTTTTTTTTTTTTTTTTTTTTTTTTTGACGGGTGCGATAAAGAGGTGGCTCAACTTAGCCACCTAGGTCTGAGGATCAGACCCGCTCTGAAACCATGTTAGACAATGAAACCTCACAGGTATAACTTTATTAATAACCACTATATATAATAGTGAAACCCTAATACCCAAAACCCACAAACCGGGCTTGGGCCTAATTATCCATTAATATATAACGCCACTTGTAAGCAAGTTGATTTCCGGACAAAGGTAGCTTCTTATTTTCGAATAAATTTGTTTTAAGATATAAATGAAGATTGCATGAAGTACTAACACGATTATCCTATAAATAATATATGATCCACAACTAGAGTCAAAATTTAAACAAATCTAAAGCAACAACCCGATGTTTAAGTCTACAACGAACTTGAGCACAAGAAGTGTTCACAAGATAGTTGAATACCAATTAAATCGTAAATCGTTTAGACCAAAGCATTTTAGCAAGGTTAATTTGCGACCCAATATCTGGCTGGTTGAAATACTGTCAAACCGACACATGTTGGAACATTACGGCTTGAACACTTAAGCTATCTCAGCGAACCCTTTGTATTTACATTATAATTTTCGATAATGTTAATTACATGTATATATAACTAGTTGACACAAGTGCTAATCAATGGATGGAATGTGTTTGAAACCCTCTATCTTTTTACCTCTTCATGTTTGATGCTACCAAAATCCGCATGGTCGCCAAGGTGATGAGCTGGCCGTTTGATTTGTGTTGACCTTGACTTCGGGTCTTTGGTAACAGTGCTGAAAAAACAAAGAAAGCTCGTTAGAGAGGTCTCCGGGCAGAGCCCGGAGAAACCCCCTCCGACGATCAAGTCAGTATTGAGCATATATATAGTGTATAGTATGCATTATAATGTAATAGAGATTGAGAGGAATTGGTGTGTTTTATGAAAGGTTATATGTTTCTAACGATATAACATCAAAGGATACAAAAAGGTTATTGATAATTTCTCGGGTGGCGATTCCTCTCAGGTAACTTCATATTACATATGTAGTTTTACGCCACTTTTCCTATTTAGGAATTAATGAAGATATAACTCACTATAGGGCTTTCCCTTGTGTTTGTTATAGAGTTAAGCTATGATATTTCGTTGTGTCTCGCTCATCTTACCGAACCCTCTTTTATAGAGGAACAACGAATCAAATCTTGATATCGAATAAGAACCAAATATATATGGCAATCGAATATATTCTTTTTCCCGCCGATTCTCTCGCAATATTCCAATCATCGCAAGTTGTGCAACTTGTGCATTTATCTCTCCTTCTAGAAGATGTTTTATTTCATCAACTTGGCTCCTTTTCATTTTACTTGAGCCTTTTAGCGCATATCCATGCCTTACTTGGTAGTTCATTCCATGCACATGCATGTATATGTAAGCTATTTGCACATTAAGTACATATATGCATATAGGTTAGTTATTATAGGATGTCTATTACTTTGCATGCTTGTCTATGCGATCAGATATTATATTTTGTATATTATGTGGGATACACTATCAAGTCCCCGAGTCTATGTAGGCAAGTCACAGATTTCGCGTGCATAGACTTTAGTAACTCAGGTATGTATATGCAACTTATACTTACATGAGTATTAGGTAAGTATAGCATTAGGAATTAAATTCTCTTGCTGGAGTGTTTTAAAACAGGATCAATTATGTCCAGGATATGACCATGAAACCATTGTCAATATATGTCTTTTTATGACTTCAATGAAGGGACAATGTCCCATTATTATTTATTAAGATTGCGTTCTCACTTTATTTTATTGGTGTGATGATGTCTTTATTTGGACATTTTCACCATTATTATATGTTAAGATTTGCGTGTTCGCACTTTATTGCCTTTTAAATGGCTATATATGTTAGGAAATTATGATCACAAGAATCGAGAGTCGTAAACACTATCGATTGAAGTATTCGGTGGTTCTACCGAAATCTCTAATCGGATAAAACTCGATTTGAACTTGAGAATATGTTTTTAGTTATGAACGAACCGAATACCCATAATATGACCAAAAGCGATGGTCGGTTATAATCGCAATAGCGATTAAATTAACCGCCAAATCGCTTTAATTTTAGGGTTAAACCTAAAATTTTATTTTCTAGTGCGCTTTAACATAGCACTTTATACCAAATAAAATTTTTCCAAGCTCGACCCGGCGGGGCGCCGCCTTGACCAGCCGGTCCGCCGCCTGGTACCTGCCAGCGCCGCCTGGACCACCTACCGGGCGCCGCCGGACCCGTCATTCGGGCCGCCCTGAATAGCAATCATAATAACGTCATACAAGTGTGCACTCCGCACAACCCCGACTTGTTGAACATTTATCATGATTACACATTGCTCACCTAAATTAATCCATTACACTTAAATAATATCGGTGATGCAAAATCACCAACAATATATTGGCGAGACGGTGTATTTATACCGTCGTCGTCATTTATGTATTAGAATTTGTGTAATGACTACTATAGCTTCATATCCCAATTTTTGTTGGGATGATGTTCTTTGGATGTTGCATTAGCTATGTATAATATATTGTTTTTGTGTGTTTATTTGTAGCTTCTTATCCCTTTAAGGACGAGTATGCTATGAGTTTTGTTACTTTTTATGTACGTGCACGAGCTATTTATAGCTTTTCATTATCCCTTTAATGGTGGGATTAGTATCATTTGAGTGGACTTGCCACTTTGCGCAATTGAGTTTCGCATCTTTGGGGGTGATAATATAACGTCTCTAATGCGTGATGGAATTTTACGTTTATAAAATGGTTTTCCACTTTTGCGCGTTTATAATTTCGCGTCTTTGGGGTGGACATGCAACTTTGTGTATTAGCTATTTTTAGCTTTTTATCCCTTTAATGGCGGGATATTGTATTGGTCCGGACCTTTTCTCTTAGCTTTATATTAAGCTTGCGATTAGATACTTAAAGCTTTTCATCCCTTTAATGTCGGGAGATAATCATGGAAGTGGTCATGCCACTTTGCGTGATGGAGTTTCACGACTTTGGAACGGTTGTTCCGCTTTTGCGTGATATGGTTTCACGTCTTTGAAAAGGCCTTGCGTTGTTGCGTGATTATATTTACTCTCGACTTCGTTGTATCATTATGTAGCTCTTTCCTACGTAAGATACATAAGATTCTTGCCTTTTCTTGTTAGATAGTTATATATACAACATATGTTAGCAAACAAGCAATATCAAATATAAACGCATTAAAGCATTAATACCTTTGCAACCAAATGCAATTTTGTCATCCATTTAATTATCTACCACCACATGATATACTACTCAATCCTAGCTGGCGTAACACAACACCATCACCAAAAACCTTGTATCATATTTCCCCATGTCTTTTTTTCCCAACCTTCGTCACAAGCCACTAAAACTCAACAAACCAAAATGAAGAAGACAAGCCTCTTTCATCTCTTCACCATCATTATCTTCACAACCCGTAGTGAACTTTGGTATGCAAGACAAATGATTTTCTAGTGTCCCACGCTATGTTTGTATAATCCTACCATCATGTTTGCGTAGTGATCGTGCATTCAAGTATTCAACCGTATAGGCTTATGAGAGTAGTATACATATAATGGAATGATGCATAAATGTTACCTTTTATCCTTGCTCCTTTCCTTTTAACCATGTCATGAGACGAACAATTGTAGTTCATCATGGGTACTTGTACATGGATACATCATTTTCGAGTCTTGTTTTTCTTTAGTTTATAAAATTGTAAGAGTGCTTTGCCATGTAACTCTTCAAGGTGTGTATCACAAACAAGTGGGTGGTCATCGAGCTTTGTCTCTTCGCTTTCCATTCTTTAGTAATTTTGACAGAAAATTGCTTGTGTGTCTTACCAACACTTCTGTGAATGATACTCATGCACTTGTTTAAATGCGTGTTGTTTCATGTTATGAATTTGGCTTTGATTCCGGGAAATGCTTACTATATCTTCAAATGTGTGGTGTCCTAAACCATGGATATTTGATATAAATTTTAGTCCCAACCCTGTAGAATCGTGATTCTTTACAAACTATGATAATTGTATTGAAACCTATTATATGTGTAGTCCATGATTGTTTGGACCCTCGTAAGTGTATGTGAAACTTCTCCAAAAGCTTAGTTAATAAAAAGGAGCACGGCCAAGTAAAACGCACATTCTTGAGGAATATTGTTATCATATCTCTTGTGTCTAACAACTTTGTCTAATACATACTGTTATTTTCATATTTTTAATGTTAGAAAATATATTTGGACTGATGGCTTCATTGCCTAAAGTTAGCATATTTTCATCGAAAAATAAGAGTGAATATAACTTATGCCCGACTTTATAGCCTCCTTTCCCAAAAACAAAGGATGCAGATTATCTCTGTTCTAATAAATAAAAGGCAATAGCATTTGCATTGCTTTTTCTATGTATGTATGAGTTGGGCTACATATGCATAAGTGTGCTATCACTAGTTCTTATTTATAGCCTTAATTGTGAGAGTAAGATATTTCAGTGGTTTAAGTTATGAGTAAGAATAATGTATATTTGTTAGTAAGTTTCTCTAGTTGGACAAGCTATATCTTGGTATGGCTAATTCCAACCTAGTTGTATCATTTTGCTATCAATGAGCTGCAGATAAGTTGACAGTACATCGGGTCACTCTTGTTGAGTTCGGATGTATATACTTATGGTTATAATTACTCTATGTGGCCTACTTGTTACTGAACTTAAAGAGTAAACTTGATAGTATCGATTAGGAGAGATACTTACCTGTGTGGCAGACCCACTCCGCTCCTTCTAGTATAGATATATCATGATTCATCGAACTTCAAGTTGGTGTTTATAATGACTATAGTAGCCATTTATTTACCTCCTCCAAACTAGGATTACTTAAGTGGGTGAGGACGTTATTGGAATGAGCTTCGAAGCATGGATAGACTCGAAACCTGGAAAGAGCATCTAACTGCTCAACATTACTGCACGCTTCTACAAATGTGGCATAACCTGGCTAATATGATACCTCATCACAGTGGTTAGTCAAATAAATATATATTTTCTTTCACCTTTCAGCCATTGGTGAGATAACATAACATTCATATGATAGTTGCGGGTGCATTGAAACCAATTGTATGGTTCTTATTGAAAAAGCCAACTTGAAGTATAGTTTGGCATGGTTCTTATCAGTAAATAAACTATTTTTAAACAACAAAGCCGAATAATTCATGAGGCCAGCTTGTATTTTGATTATTGAATACGGGCAACTATGGTGTTACCAACTTATTTCTTACTGCTATTTTATTTTTCCTAGAGGAATTGAATTCCCCTGTATCCCAGTTTAAATTTTTTAGTTTAGATACTTGAGAGATCGTAAAGATAATAATTACAAGCTTACCTTATACGTGTAATGGCACGGGTTATTCGTACGTGGACGAATTTAATGGTTGTGTCTCATATTCAGCTCATTTAGTGTCGTGATTGCCATATTTTGTACGTGGATCACCATGTTACTTTTTCCCTTCTACTGTACAAAGATGTATGTTGCAACCTCCTATTGATCAGCTTCTCGTGCCATTACGGCCACATGAAATGTTCATATTTGCGAGGCATGTATAGTTCTCAAAGTGCTTGTAAGGTCCACATCCTCTTTCTAAAAATGATCCAAACCATGGGTTCATCTCACATAAACACAAGTTTGATTTGAAATAAAGAAATAGATGAGGTATTTTCACGAGAATTAGTTTGTACTTTATGATCATGAGAATTACCTTGGCCTACTTTTGAAACCTGATAGTTTTTCATTTTGGTTGTAACATATAAGACAATGACCAGTGGGCTGAGTCTTTGCAAATGTTTTTGGATGTTATTAATAGGGTTTAAAATTATTAAATAATGCACTTTCTCCAACGTCTCGATACAGACGTGTCTAAATTTCGTTAATTAAATAGTCACGCGTCTTTTGATTTCGCTTCTTAATATGATACACGAAAGAACTTTTCGGCCTACTAAACTCGACAAAAGTTATTTTTGAGCAAAATGGTCCTTCGTGGTTTGTTTCTTCATAAAAGGTCCCTTGTGATTTTAAAGAAAGTTTTTTTTTAAGAACGAACTAAAGTTTTTAAAAGTTTTAAAAGTTTTTTACAAAAAACGTTAATTTTTAAAAAACTAAGCGAAGTTTTTTTTTTTTAAAAACATAATTTTTAAAAGTTTAAAAAACGAAATTTTAAAGAAAGTTTTTTAACGTAAAGTTTTTTTTTAAAAACGTATTTTTAATGAAAGTTTTTTTTAAATGAACGAAAGTTTTTAAAAGTTTTTTTAAACGTAAATTTTTTAAAAAGCGAATCTAAAGTTTTTTTTTTTTAAAAGTTTTTTTTAAAAAACGTAATTTTTTTAAAAATTGAACGAAAGTTTTTTTTTTTTTTTTTTTTTTTTTTTTTTAAACGTAAATTTTAAAGAAAGTTTTTTTTAACGTAAAGTTTTTTTAAAAAAACGAATTTTAAAGAAAGTTTTTTTTTTTTTTTTTTTTTTTTAACGAACGAAAGTTTTTAAAAGTTTTTAAAATGTTTTTTCTTAAAAAGCGTAAATTTTTTAAAAACGAACGAAAGTTTTTTAAAAGTTTTTTTAAAAAAAAACGTAAATTTAAAAAAACATAAATTTTAAAGAAAGTTTTTTTTTTTTTTTTTAAACATAAATTTTTTAAAAAGCGAGCGAAAGTTTTTTAAAAAAATACGTAATTTTTAAAAAGTTTTAAAGAAAACGAATTTTAAAGAAAGTTTCTTTTAAATTTCAAAAACGAAAGTTTTTAAAAACGTAAAAAGCGGACAAAACGGTTAAAATGTACAAATAACATAAAAAAGGGCGAAACATATAAAACGTGGAATGAAAGCGGACAAAACGTAAAAATTAGGCAAAACGGATAAAAACGAATGAAAGCGGATAAAAACATAAAAAAGTGTCGAAACGGATAAAAAATGTACAAAACGGACAAAACGTAAAAAATGTGGGAAGCGGATAAAAACGGACGAAAAACGTAAAAATGTGGGAAACGGATAAAAACGAAGAAAACGCAAAGGACCGATTTTCATCCGATCTGTGAATATTGTCATACATCAAATCCACGTGCTCATGAACGTTTTCATCAAAAGCTTGTACCTCGGCCTTCAGATGCGCATAATCGGCACCACCTCGGTGTGTTGTTCCCACAATGTTTTAGTGACCCGAGTATAGCTTCCTTGAAGCTTTGGTGATCCATCGAACAAGCCGCCTCTCGGTTAGTGGAAGAACATTATCAAATTTGTTGAATTCATCGGTGGAGGAAGAGGAGTCATTATTGTCGCCGGAATGGTGATTCAAGATGCTCACATGGATCGGTGAGGTTCTTGTTCGATTGAACCTCGGCCACTTCTTCCCCGCCGATAAAATTTCATCATCACTGTCGAGAAGCTCATCTTCAAAAATAGTATCCCAAACATCGAAGATCAACAAGGGGTTGGTGATGGGTTCCATATCGTGGTGGTATATTTCCTCGAGTCTTTGTCCCCGTTGACCCTCGACACCGGTGGAGTTTCCCGCCTTCTCTGGAGTCGATTGGTTTTGGGTTCCGTATCGGCGGGTTGTTTCTTTCCTCCGAGTCTTTATCCCCTTAGACCCCGAGACACCGATGGGTTTTCCAGTGCCTTTAGCGAGTCGATGAAAGTGATATCCCTATCGGTGGTTGTTTGGTTCCTCCGAGTCTTTGGGATCATTCAGTGCCCTCGCACAAAGGCTTTGATTTGCTAATGTCATCACCGGGCGAAGTGGAAGCGCCCCCTACCGGCGGGTTGTTTGTTTCCTCCGGATCTAGAGGAGTAGTAGTTGGGACCAAGGGCACCGATTGTGATTTATCGGTGTCCTTCGTTGTCACCGGGTAGATGATGATTGGCCTCAGTGGGTGTCAAATCGGTCTTAGGTCTTCTTTGCCTTTGGCGGTGCTCCGAAGCCTCGAGGCCCCGAGACTTGGGTTTGGTCTTAGTCCCATCCGAGACTTCCCTTTTCTTTATAGGAGCGGGGCTAGGAGACATCGATTCCCTCGGTTGTTTACAACAACCATATGGGCCACAATTCAATATTAGTGACAAGGGATGGGTCCTTTGAAAGTTTGATTGGCTCAGATGCCGGGTAAAGCACCAAATTTTTCTTCCCGAGGATAATTTGAACCCGAGTAACGTTTGCAAAGCACAAGAGACAAACCTAGGATACGAAACGTATTTCGTCCTAGTTTTGCTCTGTAGCTTGGTTACGAGATCACCGTAAATGATCTCCCTATGTCGACAATGACCCCATTCATCGGCCAAGATGCCATCATCAATGAATAGAGTTAACTTGTTCGGTGGATGAGTGGTTCCCGCCGAGGACCTAAATCACAAAAGTGAATAGGATCCTCCAAGCCACGGGAATGAACTTTTAGTACTGGGGTCTTGTCCAAAAGTTGGATCTAAAATGATTTGTTTTAACCCATCCTTCACTGTGGAGGGTTTAGGATGGGCGACATAAACTCCTTTGTTATAGTCTAACCTGTTGAAGTGCAAAAGTTTTATAATCCGGGGTGAATTGTTGCCCCATTAAGATCGAACTCGATGAGATATTCCACGAGTGGTCTAAGGTTATTCTCATCGATGAGGGTGTCGGGTCAAAGGCCTTATTGTTGCCCAAAACTCCCCGAGGAGGTTTTGGTGCAAGATTGAGGACACTAAACAAAGGCCGCTTTCGGTGGCGATTATACAAAATTTCATAATGTCCTTATAGGTCGAGACGGTTTGAGGATATTCAAAATTGCCTATGACATTATTTGTTTTAAATTCAACATTGCTAAGATCACCTACCCACTGTGAAGCAAACTGAAGAGATTGTGTTCTTGCCATTTCCATTAAAAGGTTTTTAGGGTTTTAAAAAAGATTTCTTGACAAGAACAATCAAAGTTTTTGAATCTCTTAAGTTGTGATGAAAAACTTTTGTAAATGTTTACAGAGAAGATTTTTCAGAAAAGGATTTGAAAAACACAAAGATTTATGGGTTTGAGAAGAGATTTTGACAGAGTTTTGTTAGCAGAAATCTTTTGTATGTTTGATAAGGATTTTGAGAGGGTATTTATAGAGTGTTTAGAGGGGTAGTTTGTGCATACTTGTGGATTTGTAAAGTAGGTTTTGAAAATGTTTTGAATTTCCACATTTAATGCCACCCTCCACTACCCGCATAGAAATCCCGTTTTCAAGGAAACGATTGCGATGTACGGTGAAAGTGCACTTTTGCGATAATAAAATATCCATGGATATTTTATGTGTGAGGAGGAATTTAATGCCAAGTGGGATGTTGTAAGTAAGAGGGACCCTTGACAGTAAGATACAAAGACATATATTTCTATATTTAATTGGTGTGATTTCCAATGTAGGACATTTAAGTAACTAATACTTGATGCATTTAGTTACTCATTCAATGCTCAATATCAAGAGTCAGGGTTTGAATGAGTCTTACTCATTCAGTGACATGGTTATTTTGAGGTTTCAGGGAGGCGGAACCTTTAGAGGAAGACTCACTGAGATTGGTTTTCAGATACCTGACTTTCAATGTCAAGCATTCCCAATTGATTTCACCTCCAAGGTAGGTTCATCCAAGGTTTGGTGAAGATATCGACAAGTTGATATTCGATGGGATGAAATGAAGTTCTATGTCTCCTTTCATTATGTGGTCCCCGATAAAGTGATATCCGATATCAATGTGTTTGGTTCTTTGATGAAGGACGAGGTTGTTGGAGATTGCAATGGCACTTGTGTTGTCACGTAAGATGGGTACCATTTTGTAATGGATGTCATAGTCACCGAGTTGACTTTTCATCCATAAAACATTGGCACAACATCTGCAATGACCACATACTCGCCTTCACCAAGACATAGCCACCGATTGTTGCTTTTAGCACTCCAACAAACTAGTTTTCCTCCAAGAAATTGACAGACCGGAGGTACTTTTTCGTCCATGTTGCGGCCAAAGATAATCATAATCGAGTAACCTTTGAGATCAAACCACAGCACTTTGGATAATATAGTCCAAGGCTTGAGGTTCCTCTGTGTACTGAGTATTCTTTTGGCTGCAGTGAGGTGGGATTCTTTAGGATTGGACGATATCTTGCTATTAGACAGATCGAGAATTGTATGTCCAGTCCAGAAGCGCTTAGATACATCGCTGAACCAACAATCCTCCGAAATGGGTTTGATTGACCGACTTGCCGGTGAGATCGGTCTAAGGTTGTTAGAGGGACCATTGGTGTCTTCACTAAGACACATCGATATCTCATATTTCTTCAAGAGATTTCTTGTGTATTTCTCTTGACTAATGGAGATTCCTTTATCGGTTGTTCGATTTGTAGTCCAAGGAAGTATGTGAGTTCACCCATCATGCTCATTTCAAACTTCTTTGTCATTAGTTTTCAAACTGCTTGCAAAGAGTGTAGTTTGTTGAGCCAAAGATGATGTCATCAACATATACTTGGACCAAGATTACATCTTGTTCGTCTCTATAAATAAACAATGTGTTGTCTATCTTTCCTCGACAAACTTGTTTTGAATCGGAAGGCCGAGAGAGTTTCATACCATGCCACAGGAGCTTGTTTCAATCCATAAAGGGCTTTATCAAGCTTCAGCACATAGTCGTGAATTCACTACTCTCAAAGCCCGGAGGTTCTTGAACATATACATCTTCCTTGAGTTCACCATTTAGGAATGCACTTTTACATCCATTTTGTAAACTTTGAAGTTCATGTAGGTAGCATATGCAAGGAAGATCCCGATGGCTTCCATTCTTGCAACAGAGCAAATGTCTCATCATAGTCAATGCCTTCTTGTTGACAAGAACCTTTGGCTACAAGTCCGGCTTTGTTTTTAATGCGATGCCGTTTTCATCGGTTTTGTTTATGAAAACCCACTTCATTCCTATGACAATGACATCCTCGAGGACATTTGATCAAGGTTATGACCTTGTTTTATCAAAATGTTGAAGTTCTTCTTGCATGGCTTCGAACCCACTTGGGTATTTCGAGACTCGGTGACACTTTTGGGTTCTATATCCGATAGGTAGTCGACATATAGACATTCATTGGTCAAGTTGCGCTTAACTTAGCGACCATGCTTCTAGTGAGCATGCCCTCGGTGGGTTCACCAATGATGTTTACAAGCTCAATGTCATGAGATTTTGTCCACTTACTTTGTGGTCTAGGATCCGAGCTTGAAGAGGTCACCGGAGACTCGTGGAGTGAGTTCGGTGCAAGAGCCATAGAATCATTAAGAACATCTGCTGAGATGTCTTGTTCAGTTGGGTTTCATGAATCACGTGTTCTCGATCATTTGGATCGATGTTACCTATGCCATCGTGGACCGATCGATTATCAATGAATTCACCGATAGTTGGTTGTGACAAGTTGTGAGGCAAGACATAATATGAGATGTCGAGATCGGCTTGGTAAGAGGAATTGATTTCGGTGTTATACTCATCGAGAGGATATCTTGATGAGTTATCAATTCCTATTTCCTCCACCGAGGTTGGTGAACCCGATGCTTTCTACACTTTCATCAAAGGTGACATGAAAGGTTTCCTCAACTTGTTATCTCCTTGTGTTAAATACCACAAGGCTTTGGAGATCGTTGAGTAACCTAGAAAGTATCCATCATCATCTTTAGCATCAAACTTTCCTAGATGATCCTTGTGGTTATGAATAAACACAAGACATCCAAACACATGAAAGTAGTCGATGTCGAAGTCTACCTTTAAATATCTCATATGGGGTTTTGTTATGTCTTTTGACAATGATTGACCTGTTTGAGTGTAACAGTTGTTTTGATTGCTTCAGTCCGTAAATGTTTTGAGAGAGTGAGCCATTTAACATGGTTCTTGCGACCTAGATGAGAGTTCTATTTTTCCTTTCACCACCCCATTTTGTTCGGGGTGTAAGGAGATGAAAATTTTGGGAGATTCCTTTTCATCACGTAAACTCTCAAGCTCATCATTTCGAACTCGCACCATTGTCGATTCGATTTGTTTCTGAAGAATGTCATTCGGTTTTCAATGTTCCCGATGAATGACATTATAGTATCATTGCTGACTCTTTTTGGAAAGAAAGTATACCCAAGTGTATCTTGAGAACTCATCAACAATGACAAGAGTATACTTCTCATGTTGGATTGATCTAGGACTGACTGGTCCAAAGAGATCCATATGCAGGAGGTGAAGGCAGCTTTTGATTGAGAAATTTTGTTTAGTTTTGAAAGATGCTCTTTGGTGTTTGCCTTTCTCACAGGCTGAACATGGTTTATCTTTTGCAAAAAACTAGTGATGGTAAGCCAAGGACCTTGTTTTGTTTTGCCAAGTTGTTGAGGTTTTTGAAATTTAAGTGTGAGAGTCTCTTGTGCTACAGCCAGTTGATTGTTTCAGTGGCTTTGGCAAAGAGACAAGTTCCATTTTGAGAGAGAGTTGACATGTCTAAGACATAAACGTCATCTCTTCTAGGAGCTATCAACACAATTTCTTTGTTGGCGTTAAAAATGGCGCCTTGTTTGTCATTGAATTGCACAATGTACTTAGCATCACATAGTTGACCGACATCGATGAGATTGTATTTGAGACCATTGACATAAGCTATTCTAGAAAAACTATTCCATTGCGAAGATAACGAACCATAACCTTGATGGGACATGATGAGTTATCACCAAATACTACCTTGGGTCTGGTTCCTCTACATATTTGTGCAGATACTCCTTAATGCCACCATGCTTCTTGAGCATCCACTATCTAGATGCCAAATAGGCTCTGGCGTGTCTCGCACAAATAGTAGACATGATTAGTTTCTCTTGTCGACCCACATACTAGTGGGATTGGGCTTAAAGGTCTCTTTGAATTTGGCAATTGACTCATGGTCGGTGGTTGAGTGCATTGTGCTACCACGGGTTTTGCATTTGGAGACCGAGGAAGACTCGGTGATTTTGGGTTGCTTGGAATTTCTCCTTGCTTGAATGACACCGTCATGCTTGAGATGTCTTATGAGTTGGATTTCCACAAATATCACAACATTTTTCATGAGACAATCATCGGGATGATGATCAAAGCCACAAATGTGGGCAAGGAGGAAAAGGTTTTGCTCTAAACTTTTGAGCGTGCTTGGATGTAGAAGCATCTTGATGACCAACTTTGGTGTAGTTTGTTTTATCGAGAGAACTTACATATTGTAAGTGATCGCTAGCTTCGTGATAATCCTTTTGCGGATCATACAAAACAGATTCTATAATGCTTGTCGATGGTATGACTGGTATAGTGGCACAGATCACACTTCTGCTTGTTTTTGGTGGTGGCTTTTGACTTTGAGGTACTAGAGGAAGCTGAGTTAGTTTCCTTGACTGATTTAGGGAATTTTTCGATGGATTTCATCTTGTCAGTTAGCTTCCTCATGAGTTCAATTAGTTGCTGAATTTGGTCAGCTTCAGTGGGGACAGAGGATGTGGAAGTTTCAGTGGGGGTATACTCTTGTTGAGTTGGTTTTGATGGTCTTTTTAGGATAGTTCTACAAAGTCCATACCTTTCTTTTGGTGAGTGTGGATTGTATTGTAATAGAGTAAGCTCGAGTAGGAGCAAGACCTCAAGAGGTTCCAGGGTGGAAGTGGTGCTTGAGATTTAGCTTGCACTCGAGATGTGTTCGACTACGGGCACATCGGGAGTCCAAGCATGCTCTTTAGAGCTTGACTTTCGTGATTTAGAATTCTTCCAGAATCAAAATTTGGAAGCTTACTCTCAGGATTAACCCGTTCAATCCAATCACTGGGCTTGGGACTAGTCAACATACTGGTAATCATGCCACCAGACACAAATGGCTTAGGACCCTTGTCTTTGAGAGAGTCAGTGTTAAATCCAAGATCCGGACTCAACTAGGGTATAAGAAATATTGATTGATTAGATGCACAGTGGAATAGAAATAACACAATCAACATCACTAATAATGTTTTCTTTATTAAAACATAAAGAAACTAATACTACTTCTACTACTACACGCTCTATGCTTTTGCTAGACTCTCATTAGGAGATGTCTTCTATGAAATGAAATGAAAGGATGAGTGAGTAACCCTAGCCGCCATCCCTCTTTATATAATAGAGGGAGGTTACAAACCCTAGCTTACTAGAAAAGCTAACTATTACATATTAGGTCCTCATTGTTTCTTTTTTTTCTTCATTCTTGCTCGTGGTTTTGTAAACATCAAATCTATAATTCCCAACAATCTTCCCCTATTTGATATTACAAAACAACTCAGATAAGAAACAATGCTAAAACATGTCATCACAAATAATAAGTCGCTCATCATGAATCTTCTTCCCTTTTGTAATCATCTAATAGGGGTCTTGTGCAACTCGTGACGCTTCCCTCAAGTGATGCATGTAGATGGTAAGTATATAAACCATAAGCTTCCCTTAAAATTATACTAACCATCTCATTTTTTTTATTTTTTTATTTTATTTTTTTTTTTAACTAAACAAAATAAATAAAGCATAGCAACAGAGAAGACAAATCAAAGAATGACATCAAAATAGTCTACCGAAGAAACACCAAAGCATGCGTCTTATATCTTGTACTATCCACGTGCCTCCAAAATCGATGATGCACTAGAAAATGTGAGCATTAAGCACATTTTCTATAGATCTCGCCTTCACTAACACCGAGCACTACAATGTAACTCCTTAAAGTGATAGCAAATGCGAGCATTAAGTACTTTTGTAGATCTCACCCTTCACTAGAATCATCAAGTCTTTGTCACATCATTAACGCATAAAAGTTATCTCAAAAGTGCCTGACTCACTTTGAGATATGATAAGACACGCACCTTCACAGTAAACCGGACAACAGAAACCAAAACCTTCAAAAACCTTCGCAGAAACCAAAACGAATCAAAATATGCAATGGAAGGAACACCAAATCAAGTTTAAAATATGTTAATTACTAGGGTTCATTGTTGAATAAAATTCAACTCACCAAGACTAGTAAAACATTAGAAGCACAAACTTTAGCAAACCCATGTGATCTTTTACTGGAAGCCATCAGCAGAAACAATAAAAACCGAATCACTTGACCAATTTATTCCCATCTCCTAAGCTCACGTACCAACAAGAAAGCCATCAAATTATGCCATCCAAACAAAATCAATACCCAAGCACATGCTTCTTAATTTGACCAGTCAAATGAAATTAGCATCTCGAATAGGACCAGCGTTCAGAACCACCAATCCATGAAATCCTTGACATATTATTGCCCCATGTGCAAATGATTTACAAAGACCACATACAACAGCCAATTATAAACAAAGACCACCATAAGAATTATATGTCACCCCACATTTGATTATTATACTTGCGTCAAAAATATCTTACCAGCAGGAATGACCGGTGGGTCCATCATAATACCAACAAAAATTCCACCAACCGCCTATGACATTCTCGTGATCCTAGCCGAAGAATAACTAGCCCCACTTGAATGTATGTCCACGTGATTAAAAACAAGAACAACATTCATTTGTTTAATTAAAACGAAATTAGTAATTAGCCCCATGCGATGAATCAATTTCCATCAAGACACAATTAAGACCAATAAAAATAATTTTCATGCCCCACCTCTTCAACGAATCAATCAAATAAATATATTCACTTTCACATGACCACCGATTCTTATGACCAATGACAGTGACATGAGAAACATACCATGAGACAATACCAATTGCGCCGTCCATATATTGACGACAGCCAAACACAAATCTGGTCTTCATGTCTGCTGCCTCTTTTTGCTTGCTGCCTCTATTCTTCTTTTCCAATCTGCTGCAAAAACCCTAATGACATGAAAACCTTATAAACCCTAGATCGAGAGCCACCCGCTCTGAAACCAATTGTTAAATCCAAGATCCGGACTCAACTAGGGTATAAGCAATATTGATTGATTAGATGCACGGTGGAATAGAAATAACACAATCAACATCACTAATAAGGTTTTCTTTATTAAAACATAATGAAACTAATACTACTTCTACTACTACACGCTCTATGCGTTTGCTAGACTCTCATTAGGAGATGTCTTCTATGAAATGAAATGAAAGGATGAGTGAGTAACCCTAGCCGCCATCCCTCTTTATATAATAGAGGGAGGTTACAAACCCTAGCTTACTAGAAAAGCTAATTATTACATATTAGGTCCTCATTGTTTCTTTTTTTTCTTCATTCTTGCTCGTGGTTTTGTAAACATCAAATCTACAATTCCCAACAATCGGAAGATGATCTTCACCTAAGACTCTCTTCTTGCTACTTGGGCTCCCACAAGATCAAAGACCCCAGATTCTTAGCATTCAACTATTAAGAATATCTTGAACCTTTTGAGTTCGTCTTGAAGAGCCCGATTTCTTTCTTGTTCAATGTTTTGAATTTTCAAAGTGATGACCTCAAGCTTAGCTTGTTTTAAAAGAAGCGTTCATCCCTACACTTGTTTAATTCAAAACTTAGCTTGTTGTATTTTGAAAAAGATTCAAGATTTGCTCTTCTACGAACTTAAGGTCAACATTAAGATAATTCATGTAAGACCGCCAATCGTAGTCATCATCCATAGAAAGTAAAATATTTACCTTCTTCATTGTGACATTGACCCATTCTCCATTCCCGGCATGATTCTTTCCAACGCCTAGCTTGTCCTCTTCGAGAGGGCCATCGGTTATCTTGACATGCACCATTTCATCATCGATGACGCTGCTCTTCATCCCAAATAAGGTTTCAAAAACAAGGCCTTTGTTTTTACCCCGCATGATTGAACACTTTTGTTGTTTCGAGGACTGCCTCAAGCAATGCAAGCTTAGCTCGACTTTCCTATACTTGGCTTCAAAATCAACAGCTTTGTTTTGATCGATTTGTTTTGAAAGTTTTGATGAGACCGATAGATTTTGGTTGAAATTTGCTAAAGCCCGAGGACCGATTTGACCACGATGGTTTATAAGAGGGTTTAGAAATTGTTTTGAAAACAAGATTTTGCAAAATGACCTCTTTTGTGACACTTAAAGCATTCGTTGTCCTCATTTGCTTTAGCATTTGAAAACCTTTGTTTCTTTTTATAAACCTTCGAGAGTTAGCAAGGAGTTCCTTTCCGAAATTCAACGCTCACGCCATTTAGGTACTCCTCACTTGAACTCTCATCGTGCTCATCATCCGAATTTTCTTGAAAGTCTTGAACCACATTGTTGGAAAAGAAAGCGCTTGATATAGGTGTTGAAGTGGTGGTCGGGGACTTCTTGACTTCCCGAGACTTCTTTAAGTCGTGGTATCGTCTGTTAATGAGGTTTTCCTCATAGACAAATTTCCCATAGATTTCGTGAAGTTCAAGATTTTGGATATGATTAGCATTTACGAGTCCCCGAGAGAAATTCAACCACTTCTCGTGGAGACTATTGACAAAACCAACATTGATTTCATGTTTGGACAACTTAACACCATCATTAGACAGCTCATTTAAAAGAGTTTTGTACCGGTGTAAGTTTGAGACGAGTTTCGAGTCCTTAGCCACAAGGTGTTATACTCAAGTTTCGTGTCCATTATCCTGTTTTCCTTGGTATCGAGATGGGCCTTCATGGCTATGAACTAGGTCATCCTGTGTTTGTTTAGCTATACTACGACTTATAATCGACTCCATGATATCATCGGAAGACATGATATGATGATACTTTTGAGTCTTTGGTCCCGTTGACCACTCTTCTCATCCTCGAAGTTCCATCGAGCTTGTGTTTAGGCAAACCTTCGAGCTTTGGGATAAACGGACCTTCATTTATACACTTGATATAATAAGGTTCCATCCCAATCAAATAGCAAAGCATTCGCTTTTCCATTTGTTGAATTTACCAACTTCAAGTCTAGGGCAACAATTTGAATAAGCTCCACCCTTTTATCGACTAGTTGGGGTACATCAATTTCACCATAAGGATCCCGATTTAAAACATTTTAGAGCGGCTTAGAATTTTTTATAAAAGTTTTATAATCACCTTGCTCGATACCACTTGTTGTTCCTATTCACTATAGTTTAAAACAATTTAGTACTTAAAACAATTTAATAGTGAACAATGACCTAAATTAACATAAGTAAAACACACAAAGTAATTTTCAACATCATAATCTTTATTAGAAATCAATCAAAAGAATCGTTACCCAAGTACTTGCGGACAAGATTGGGATTGAAATGAAAAGTTTGGTGACTCTCTCTAAGCTCGGGCTAAGTCCGAGCACAACTCTTAGAACCCATCGAGCTATCTCGGGATTAAGTTTTATTTGGAGGAGTGAAAAGATGGCTCATGTATGTGTGTTTTACAATTCACAAGCTTAATCTTTTCACTCCATCTCTTATGCTATTTATACATGTATGACTTTTAACTCTTTCCTAAGTGACAACCCGACATCATCTGAAAGACAAAATCTTGATGTATTTTGTCTCTATTTACAAAGACTATTCTAGGTAAGAGACAAGACTACTTTCCTAAGGTCGGTGATGACACCGAGCCCGATCTTTTGCCATTCGTGGAAAGTTGAGTTTGGTTGATAAGGACTTCGCCTTATCTCGATTCAAACTTATCCCGCCTTGTCCCGCTCATTCTTCGCCTTCATATCCTTGATCTTCTACTTCAGTTTGTCTTGATGTAAGTAGTTGGAGAGGAGTCTTAGGGATTCGATGAGTTATTGTCGACTCACCGAATCCACCATCTTCTTCTTGACTCGGTCTTCACCCATTAAGTTCCGCCTTCGGAGTGGAGAGACTTCTTCTTCGCCTCATCTTGAGTATCTCAAGATGGCTCACCGAGACTATGCACTCAATGACCTGTTAGTGTTTAACGTTATAAACACTTAGGGTATTTTCTATTCAAATCCTTTACATAAGGGGTTTGGGTATTTACTGAACCCAACACTTATATACAACAACTCTTGGAACTTTAAATCTTTGACAGTTTAGTTCTCCTTTCAAAGACAATAGAATGCTTATTAAAGCCTTATATCTGAAATAAATAAATGACACAATTAGTCCCTTAAGTTCATAACTTGGTTGGGGTTATAATCTTAACTAGGGTGAAGTCCAAAAATACGTAACATATCTAGTTCAGAGTCCAAATGTAGGTAACGTACTCCATATTGTTCCACTTCAAGCAATGCACTTTCAAAATAATTCACATATATGTAGTGCATTTGATCTTCATCTTCTCCGTCGACCAATCCTAAATTCCGACGACCAAACCCAGTTTTCAGCGACCATCTTCATCTTTTCCAAATGACCACACCTAATTACGGTCATATATATATATATATATATATATATATATATATATATATATATATATATATATATATATATATATATATATATATATATATAAATCGCTTCAAATCAATATAAATGGCAACCATTTAAACATGGTTTGTGAGTATTCAAGAGTTTGTTTTAGTTTTTCAAATCGTTTCACAAATACAATAATTGTTTCTAATCATTATTAGAATTCAAACAATATATTTGTTTTCCTAAATCGTTACAAACACAACAGTTAATGGGATTGTAGAGTAGCAATCAGGGACGGAACTTGAATAATTTTAAGGGGGGCAAATGAGTGAAAGCTTGTTTCTTTAAAAGACAACAATATATATAAAACCAAACCAAAATATAAAGAAAAAGGCATCCCACTCCGAAATGAGTGTAAAGGAAATAAGGACCCTTGACCCAAACACTGCCATTATAGATATTACTAGGGTTATGGTATAGAAAAGTTACTAAAGTTTTCCAAAAAATTTTCCTAAGTTACTATAGTTTCATTTTGTTCACTTAGGTTACTGAACTTTCGGGAGCATACACTTCGATAAATTCAGTGTTAGTCTGAGTAACCTGAACGTATATATTTAGATAATTTTATTAACTTGAGTGAACAGATTGTCAAAGTTTAGTAGCCTGAATGTATACTTTTATAAGTTCAGTAACCTGAGTGAACAAAGTTTCAAAGTTCAGTAACCTGGATGAACAAAATAAAACTATAGTAACTTAGGACAAATTTTTGGAAAACTTTAGTAACTTTTTTGTACCATAACCCATATTACTACCAGTGGGCATTTCCATTAAAAAGTATAAAAAAGAACCCAACTTACATTGTACTACACTGTAATTGACTCAGTACCATAAACTGATTGCAGACACTATATCACACATTGTTGCAACAGTACATTTACAATTATAACCCAAATATATATATATATATATATATTTGGGGGGGGGGCACAAACCTAGCCCTTTAATAGGTCCGTCCTTGGTAGCAATACATTTGCTCCTTTAATTCCTTTGACCACATTCAAGTGTATACAACAGTTAAAGGAATACAACACGAAAAATAAAAATGACCGAAATCTGGGTTTGTTCGTTAGAAAAGATGAAGATGGTCGCCAAAAACATAATATGGGCTACGTTACCTACATTGGGATACTAGATATGGTATGTTACGTATTTATGGACTTAAACTTTTTAACAATAACAATATACAATATCAATTGTAAGTAACATACTCATCGTATATAAAAACAAACTACTGTAAGAACTTTTTTTGTTTTCACCTATCTTTCGACCCATCTATTTGGCCACTATTAGTGTACTTATATAGCTAAATTAAGCTCTCAATACTGGCCAGCATGGTATAGTTTTATGTTAGGCTCATGGGCCATCTACGTGCATATATATATTTTTCTTAATACGTTTTTGCACAGGTTGTATCCACGTAAGTATCGAACATGTCCGGTCGATTAAAAAGGAAGTTTTTATAGGCTAGTAAAAAGTTGTCGATTAATGTACCCACTATAAGAATCGCAGGATTTGGCGACGACCTTATTCATCCATAAAACCCTCAAAAGTCATCGCTAAAGGCTTTTGGTGATGTGTCATCGCCATAAAGTCATCGCAAATGGTTTTAGCAATGACGATCAACGACTTTTAGCAATGATGTAATTGGGGCCCACAAATCGACACACGGTCAAAGGTTAAAAGGACTTAGTGACAACAACGGTCGCCTCTAAAAGGTATAAATATAAAGGCATCCACAATGCAAAAAGTCATTAAACGACAATGCAAAAAGACCGCTTTTATAAAAACTTTTAAAAGGCTTTTAGTACAATACAAAAATTCATTAAATGTACAAAATGAATTATAGTGGTATAAAAGTATAGAGGAAAGAGATTGTTAAACCACACTTATAACTTAATAACTTAATCATTCTTAAACTATTGCATGTCTTGGTCAAAGTCAAAGTCAAAGTTAAATAAGTGTTTTTGTCGTTTAGTGACTTTTGGTGACGACAAATGTCGGTACAAAATGTTCTAGTCACAAGATGTTCCATTTCATGCAGTGACCTATTATGAAAACTAAGAAACCAAACATATTTTCCTTTAATATATCTCTAATGCCAAGACTTGCGAGATTCTTATTCAAATGGTTGGACTTTTAGCATCCAACCTTGAACATCATAAAATGCCAGCCTCCTCATCAATTTTGATACCTTGCTACTTATGGGGCTTGTTGTTCATCGTGCTTATGGTCATTTGAAGATATAACCACGCAGACAAATTTATCTAGAGAAACTTAAATGTAAGACTAAATTACATAGTTGGTCCCTCAGCCGTTTCAAATTCTTGGTTTTAATCCCAAGATCGAAGAGATTACATAGGCAGTCTCTAACATCCTGATTTTTTTCGCTGGGGGATCCAAAACCCTAACGCTCGTTACCTTTCCTTGTTAGTCATCACACGTGACTAACACATGATGTGTATATTCGTAATTACGTAGTTTGTATTTTTTCTATAATAACACCTCGATTCCCCATCATATCACTTCTATATTTCACCATACGCCACTCTCTATTCATAATTTTTATCCTTTCATTTACCCCGACTATAATTAAGTCCATTTTAATCGGTTTTCAACGAACACATTTTGCTCATTTTAGATCTACGGTTAGCACAATGGTATTAACCTTGTGAAAGAAACGCACTATAGTAGAAGATAAAATCAAAGATGAGTTGTATGATTAACTCGAGAGCATCTATGGTAATATTTTGAAAAATGTTGTTTTTACTTAACTTTTGTTTAACTAAAAGATAACTTAGTTTTTGTGTTGAATATTTATTAAGTGAATTTTCTTTGTTTGATGTTTTAGCTTATGCACCATACATGTCTAGTCTCCGTTTTAACCATGGTGGAAGCTTTAGAATATTTCCTGATAATATGTGGGAGGTAAAAAAGGTATTTTCGATTTTGTGGATATAGATGTGTTTTCTATGCACGAATTCAATAAGATGGTGTTAGAGTTAGGTTACACTGGTGAAGAGGAGCCTTTGTATTATCACTATTTGAGATCAAAGAGTAACTTAGATGTGGGTTTGTTTGCTTTAGGTAGTGATGATAATTTCTGGTGTTTAGCTACTCCCATTATTAATTTCAAAATGATTGAGATTCATATTTGTGAAAACCGTAGAAGGGGAAACTTAAAACTTTTGTGTCAAATTGACCGATCAAGTTTGACGTAATATGAAATGTGGTAATAATACTTCAATGATAAATATAATAGAGAGCAAGAAGTAAAACACAGGGCCACGACCAAAACATAAACATCAAGTCACAACATAATAGTAAACATAATGCAAAGATAAAGCAATGAGTAAAAGAAATTGCCAACCGGACACGGTGATTTACAGTGGTTCCGTCACAAAGTTCCTCTTCGCCCTACTTCACTCCCCTAGTACCTAACTCGAGAGTTACTTCACTAGATCAACAAACTCTTTTCTCGGCAGTGAAAACCTTACACAACATTGCTTACACATTATCCGGTACAAAGCTAAATACCGAGTCCTAAAACCGGTAGAACCAACTGTTGTTCCCTATTCACTATCGTATAAAAGCATTTTAAGTACTTAAACAAACAAATAGTGAATCAATGACTGAAACGATGTAAGTAAAACACACTGAATAATTTTCAACTTAATATTCTTTATTAGAAACAAATTAGAAAGAATACATTACCCAAGTACTTGCGGAACAGTACTTGGGATTGAAATGACAAAGTGTTGTAACTCCTCACGAAGCTCAGGCTAAGTCTGAGCACAACTACAATGGAACCAGTGAGCTATCTCAGGGACAGAGTTGTATTTGGAGGAGTGAAAGATGGCTTGTGTGTATGTGTGTTTTTTCAATTCACAAGCTTAAAATCTTCTACTCCAACTCTTATTCTATTTATACAAGTATAGTTTTTAACTCTATTCTAAGGGACAAACTGACAGGTTACAAAAGACAAAATACTGATGTATTTTGTCTCTGTTTACAAAGGCTATATTGGGTAAGTGACAAGGTTGCTTTCTTTTAGTCGGTGATGACACTGAGCCTGATAGTTAGTCATTCAGGGAAAGTTGAATTTGTTTGATAGGGACTTCGTCTTATCTGTTCAAACTTATCCCACCTTGTCCCGCTCATTCTTCAGTCTTCATTGCCTTCAGTCTTCAACATCAGTTTGTCTTCAGTGTAAATAGTTGGTGAGGAGTTTCGGGATTCAGTGAGTTATTGTCATCACCACCGAATCCACCATCTTCTTCTTGACTCGACTTCACCCGTTAAGTTCCGCCTCATCGAGTGGAGAGACTTCTTCTTTGTCTCTTCGAGTATCCTCGAAGATAGCTCACCGAGAGACTATGCGCCAAGGACTTATTAGTGTTTAAGGGACAACACTTAGGGTATTTTCTATTCAAATCCTAGACTTAAGGGGTTTGGGTATTTATCAACCCAACAGCCTCCCCTATTGGATATACAAATAGCCTAAGTGTTTGATCAGTGTAAGTGAGCGAATGGCTTCTTCTTACACTGAATGTACTAATGAACATAATAAGGAACACTAAATATTTTAACAAAACATACATCATTTATTGATCAAATTACAAAGTTCCTATCACTAGTACAAAAGATAAAACAAAAGATGTCACTCAATATGGATTCCCAGTGCTTCAAGCTTTGGTTTCTTCTTGAGGAGTGTCTCATTATCAGGGTGCTCTCTTATCTTAGCATTCAGGTCATTGCAGAACCTGACGTTTGCAGGGGTTTGGATCTGAGAGGCCACTGGTAGATAACTTGCCATTGTAGACACTCCTGCAAGGTCAATGTCACTCCACCTTTGTAATGCTGGGTTTCCATAGACATCAATAAAGAAGAGTCCTCTTTCAGGCTCTTCAATGCAAAGACAGTTTATAAACTTTACACCTTCTGGTAGCTCCCTGTTACAGTCCAGGCCAGGGACTTTGATTTCAGGCTCAGATTCAACCCTTTTTATTTTGCCTTGGGCTGGCTGAGACTGAGATCCTTGTGGTGAAGTTAGAGCTGGCTGAATTCCAAGTTGTGCTGGTGCTTCCCTCAGTCTTTCATACCTTTTGCTCAGGGATTTCATTAGCTCCTTGACCACTGCATTCTGCTTCTTAGAAATGATTGGACCAAGCTCATCGAGTTTAGTGTCAGTGAATTTCATGGGATCATGAACCTCGAAGTGTCTTTTATCATCCTTCCTGTAGACATTCATTGCCAGTGGTTTGGACTTCGGGATATTTTTACATATGTGATCTTCTCAGGCAGCCTTCTGCTTGTCATTGACCAATTGTAGTGGTCAATTCTTTCCTGCCTGATGGCTGCAGCTTTCCTGGTCTTTTCATCAAACTTTTTCCTCATTGCGCCCATTTGAGCACTGAGCATCCTTGAACTTTGTCCACTGACCCTTTCAAGCTTCGGGATCAATTCCAATATTTTCACCTTCCTCAGCAACAACTTGTACTAGTGCTTCTTTGCTTTTCCTTTCTTCCTCAGCTAGTTTCTTTCTCCTTTCTTCTTTTGCAAGGTAGACACTTAGCTGTTGGGGAGTATGCAGATACTGAGTGTTGCCGATGACATAGGGAATCTTCTCAGGCTCAGGTGTTTGCATTATGGCTTTTCCTTTGTCCTGGCCTGATGAAGAGGATGCTACCAAAGGAGGTGTTGTTGTCATGATGGGTGTTGCAACTGTCATTGTCATTATTGTTGTTGTTGTTGGTGGGACTGATGATATGGGTGTTGCTGAAACTGGTTGTGCTGGCTCCCCCTTAGTGTGAGAAGGAGTCTCTTCAGTGGCTTTCTCCCCTCAACTGCTCTTTGCAACATCGCGAGAGCAAGAGTTGCCTCGGATCTTGAGGAGTTGGAGTTGTCGACCTTTGAAGGCTTGGTATATCTCCGTGACCATAGCCTTGATGTCGCTTGTATCCTGATTGAAGACCGGTGACCTTTTCGCAGACAGCTGTGATAATTCCAAAGCAGTCATTCTAGGCCCAAGATTCCAGGCCATAGAAGACGATGCCTTAGCCAAAGTAGTCACTTGAGTATCCAAAGAACCCAGTGTTATCTGAAGAGACTGAAAGGAGGACGGAAGACCCTGAACATTGGCAGATTTGAGCATGTTGATTAGTTCAGTGAGGCTGGAGGAATTCTTCATGTAAGCCTCAGTAGCCTCCATCACTTTGGAGTTGAGTGCTGGGTCTTCTTTGACCGAATCCCTGATTTCATCTATCTTTGTGCCACAACCCTAAAGATGTTGATACATTAGCTCCCTGTGCTCATCAGTGTTGCCGTTGAAAGTAAGCACTTCAGATTTTAAGTCAGCATAACTTGAAGCTGATTCAACGTGCTGATCCAAGAGAACATCAGTAACACCTGAGTATAATTTCCTGGAAGCCTTTGTGATCCATATTACTAGCTGTCTTTCAGTCAGTGGAAGAACATTATCATATTTCTTGAACTCTTCAGACGTGATGAAGCGAGGAGTCGAGTCGCTTTTTTAACATGTGACTCTTCGCCTCTTGAGGATCGGTGATGCTCTTGTTCTTGAGTTTGAACATCAACGTACATTTCTTCCCTATTTGAAAATATGTCATCTTCACTCGCCGGCCGCTTCTTCATCGAGAATAGGTTTCATTAACTTCAAAGAACTATTAATAGACCGCTGGTGGTGATGGGTTCCATATCGGTGGTGGTATTTGTCCCTCGAGTCTTTGTCCCCTGTGCTTCTTCAAGCACCGGTGGGCGATTCGATGCTATCCCTAGAAGCGGTGGCGGTGAGATCCCTATCGATGGGTTGTGTGTTTCCTCGAGTCTGGGATCATTTAGTTGGCCCTCGACAAAAGCTATGATTGGCGAGTGTCATCCTTGGGCGGTGGAAGGCGCTCCCCCCGTGGTTGTTTGTTTCCTCCGGATCTTGGGAGTAGTAGTTGGGACCAAGGGCACCGACCGTGATGTATCGGTGTCCTTCGTTGTCACCGGGGTGGATGATGTTTGGTCTCCGATGGGTGGCGATCGCCTTGGGCTTTCTTTGCCTTTTAGGTCAGTGTTCTCAAGCCTTAGGGCCCCGAGACTTGGGTTTGGTCTTAGTACCACCGACACTTCCCTTTCTTTTTTAGGAGTAGGGTTAGAGACATCGAGTCCCTCCGTTGTTTACAAGAACCATATGGGCCGTCAATTCAATTTCGATGACTTGGGATGGGTCTTTTGAAAATTTGATTGACTCAGGATACCAGGTAAAGTAGTGTATTTGTATTCCTGAGGATAATTGCAACCCAGTAACACTTGTAAAGCACATGAAACAAACCTAGGGTAGAAAACGTATTTCGTCCTAGTTTTGCTCAGTAGCTTGGTTACGAGATCACTGTAAATGATCTCCCCTATGTCGATAGTGACCCCTGTCATCAAGCAATATGCCACCATCAACTGATTAGAGTTAACTTGTTCAGTGGATGAGTGGTTCCCGCAGAGAACCTGAATCACAAATGTGAATAGGATCTTCCAAGCCACAGGAAATGAGTTCTTGGTGACTGGGTTTTGTCCAAAACTTTGGATCCAAAACAATTTGTTTTAACACGTCCTTAATGATGGAGGGTTCGGGATGGGCAACATAGACTCTGAATTATAGTCTAACCTCGTTGATGTACACAAAGTTTTATAGTCCAGGTGACCGACTTTTCCCCGTTAATGCAGATCGAATTTGATGAGATACTCACGAGGGGTCTAAGGTCGGCCTCATCGATGAGGGTGTCGGGTCATAGGCCACAGCTGTAGCCCAAAACTCCCTAAGGAGGTTTTGGTACATAATTGATGGGGACTGAGTAATGGCCTGTTTGAGTGGGCAGTTGAATAAAAACTTCATGATGCCCTTATAGGCTGGGACATAAGGGGGTATTCAAAAGTGCCTATAACATTGTTTGTTTTAAATTCAACATTATTAAGATCTCCTACCCAATGAGGTGCAAACTGAAGAGATTGTGCTCTTGCCATTTCCATTAAAAGTTTTAGGTTTTGAAAAAATTTATTGATAAGAACAATCAAAGATTTTTGAATCTCTTAAGTTTTGTGATGAGAAACCTTTTGTAAATTGTTTACAGAGAAGATTTTACTGAAAAACTGTTTTGAGGATTAAAGAACACAAATATTTCTGGGTTTGAGAAGTGATTTTGACAGAGTTTTGATTCAGAAATTCTTCGTGTGTGTTTTTCGTGTTTTTGAGAGGGGTATTTATAGAGTGGTGAGAGGGGTAATTTTTGCATAAATGAGGATTTGTAGAGTCAGTTTTTGAAAACGTTTTATTTACATCATTTAATGCCACCACCCACTACCCGCAGAATTTCCGGTTTTCAAGGAATAGTTGCGATCACATGAAAAGTGCATTATGCAAGAATAAAATATCCTTAAGATCTTTCTTGTGAGAGGAGGCATTTAATGCCAAGTGGGATGAGGTAAGGTTTGAGGACCCTTGACTTGGATGACAAGCAGATAAAGAGACATATATTCCTATATTAAATTGGTATGTTTACCAACCTAGGACATTTAAGTAATCGATACTTGGTGCATTTAGTTACTCATTCAATGCTCAATATCCAAAGTCAGGTCCCCGAATGAGTCTTACTCATTCAAAGAAAAGGTTGTTTTGGGGTTTTGTTCAAGGAGCATGGACCATTTCGTAGAGAACTTATCGAGATTGGGATTGATTTTCGAGTTGTCGACTTTCAATGTAAAGCATTCCCAATTCAACTTTTCGATCTCAAGGTAGGTTCATCTAAGGGTTTAGTGAAGATATCGCAAGTTGATATTCGTAGGGATGAAATGAAGTTCTATGTCTTTTTCATTATGTGGTCCCGATGAAATGATATCCGATATTAATGTGTTTGGTTCTTTGGTGGAGGACAGATTGTTGGAGATTGCAATAGCACCGTGTTATCACGTAAGATGAGTACCATTTTGTAATGGATGTCATAGTCACCGAGTTGACTTTTCATCCATAATACATTGGCACAACATCCTGCAGTGACCACATACTCGCCTTCAATCAAGACATAGCCACCGATTATTGCTTTTAGCACTCCAACAAACTAGCTTTCCTCCAAGAAATTGACAGACCCCGAGGTACTTTTTCTATCCATGTTGCAAACAGATAATCGTAGTCGAATACCCTTTGAGGTCAAACCCCGAGCACTTTGGATAGCAAAGTCCAAGGCTTGGAGTTCCTTCGTATCCGAGGATTCTTTTGGTTGCGATGAGATGGGATTCTTTGGGATTGACCGATATCTTGCTATTAGACGATCGAGAATTGTATGTCCGGTCCGGAAGCGATTAGATAAATCGGTGAACCTACAATCCCCTTGAAATGAGTTTGATTGACTGATTTTCCAGTGAGATTAGGTCCAAGGTTATTAGGAGGGACCATTGGTGTCTTCACTGAGGCACAATCAGATATCTCATATTTCTTCAAGAGATTTCTGGTGTACTTCTCTTGACTGATGGAGATTCCTTTATCAGTTTTCCTGATTTGTAGTCCAAGGAAGTATGTGAGTTCACCCATCATGCTCATTTCAAACTTCTTTGTCATCAATTTTTCAAACTACTTGAAAAGAGTATAATTTGTTGAGCCAAAGATGATGTCATCAACATATACTTGGACCAGTATCACATCTTGCTTTGTCCTGTAGATAAACAAGGTGTTGTCTATCTTTCCTCTGACAAACTTGTTTTGAATCAGGAAGGCTGAGAGAGTTTCATACCATGCCCAGGAGCTTGTTTAAGTCCATAAAGGGCTTTGTCAAGCTTGAGACATAGTCGTGAATTCACTACTCTTAAAGCCGTGAGGTTGTTGAACATACACATCTTCCTTGAGTTCACCATTCAGAATGCACTTTTACATCCATTTGGTAAACTTTGAAGTTCATGTAGGTAGCAAATGCAAGGAAGATCCTGATGGCTTCCATTCTTGCAACAGAGCAAATGTCTCATCATAGTCAATGCCTTCTTGTTGACCGTAACCTTTGGCTACAAGTCCGCTTTTTTAATGACAATGCTGCTTTTCATCGCTTTGTTTCGAAACCCACTTCATTCCTATGACAACGACATCCCGAGGACATTTGATTAAAGTCATAACTTTGTTTTTATCAAACTGTTGAAGTTCTTCTTGCATAGCCCGAACCCGGCTTGGATGTTTTAGAGCCTCAATGACACTTTTGGGTTCTATTTCTAATAGAAAATCAAGATAAAGACATTCATTGGTCAAGTCAGCAGTTAACTTAGCGACCATGCTTCTAGTGAGCATGCCTCGGTGGGTTCACCAATGATGTTTACAAGCTCAATGTCCCGAGATTTTGTCCACTTACTTTGTGGTCTAGGATCCGAGCTTGAAGAGGTCACCGGAAACTCGTGAGTGAGTTCAGTGCAAGAGCCACAAAATCATTGAGATCATCTGTTGAGATGCTTTGTTCAGGTTGGGGTATTTGAATCACGTGTTCCCAACATTTGGTTCAAGATTACCTATCCTAGTAGGGACTGATTGATTATCAATGATTTCACTGATGGTTGGTTGAGGAAGGTTGTGGGGCAAGACATAGTATGAGATGTAAGCATCAGCTTGATAGGAGGAATTGATTTCAGTGTTGAACTCATTAGGAGGATATCTTGTTAAGTCATCAATTCCTATTTCCTCCACTGAGGTATTGGTGAATCTGATGCTTTCTAAACTTTCATCAAAGGTGATATGAAAGGTTTCTCAACTTTTTGTCTTCTGGTGTTAAACACCCTGAAGGCTTTATAGATCAGTGAGTAACCTAGGAAGTATCCATCATCAGCTTTTGCATCAAACTTGCCTAGGTGATCCTTGTGATTGTGAATGAACAAATGACACCCAAACACATGAAAGTAGTTGATATCAGGAAGTCTACCTTTAAATATCTCATATGGGGTTTTGTTATGTCTTTTGACAATGATTGACCTGTTTTGAGTATAACAGTCGCTTTGACCGCTTGATCCGAAATACTTTGAGAGTGGTGAGCCATTTAACATAGTTCGCAACCTCAATGAGAGTTATGTTTTTCCTTTCACCACCCCATTTTGTTCGGGGTGTGTGGGATGAAAAGTTTTGGGTGATTCCTTTTCATCACGTAAATTCTTAAGCTCTTCATTTCGAACTCGGTGCCATTGTCGGCCTCGATTTGTTTAACAAGAATGTCATTCGGTTTTCAATTTTCCGATGAATGAAATTATTGTATCACCGCTGACTCTTTTTGGAAAGAAAGTATACCCAAGTGTATCTTGAGAACTCATCAACAATGACAAGTGTATACTTCTCATGCTGGATTGATCTAGGACTCACTAGTCCAAAGAGATCCTTGTGCAGGAGGTGAAGGCAGCTTTTCATGGAGAAATTTTGTTTTGTTTTGAAAGATGCTCTATGGTGTTTACCTTTTTCACAGGCTGAGCATGGTTTATCTTTTGCAAAAACCAGTGATGGTAGGCCAAGGAATTTGTTTTGTTTTGCCAAGTTGTTGATGTTTTTGAAGTTTAAGTGAGAAAGTCTCTTGTGCCACAGCCAGTTGATAGTTTCAGTGGCTTTGGCAAAGAGACAAGTTCCATCTTGAGAGAGTGTTGACATGTCTAAGACATAAACATCATCTCTTCTAGGAGCTATCAAAACAACTTCTTTGTTGGCATTGAAAATGGTGCCTTGTTTGTCATTGAATTGCACAATGTACTTAGCATCACATAGTTGACCGACATCGATGAGATTGTATTTTAGACCATTGACATAAGCTATTCTAGAAAACTATTCCATTGCGAAGATCTTGAACCATAACCTTCATGGGACATGATGAGTTATCACCAAATACTACCTTGGGTCTGGTTCCTTTACATACTTGTGCGAGATACTCCTTAACACCAAATCATGCTTCTTGAGCATCCACTATCTAGATGCCAAATAGGCTCCTGGCGTGTCTCGCACAAATAGTAAACTGGATTAGTTTCTTCTTCTCGACCCACATACTAGTGGGCTTGGGTCTAAAGGTCCGCTTGAATTTGGCAATTGACTCATGGTCGGTGGTTGAGTGCATTGTGCTACCACAAGTTTTGCATTTCATGACTAAGGATGACTCGGTGATTTGGGGTTGCTTTGAACTTCTCCTTGCTTGGATGACACTTTGTCATCTTGGGATGTCTCATGAGTCGGATTTCATAAATATCACAACATGTGTTCATGAGACAATCATCAGGGTGATGATCATTGAAGCCGCAGTGTAGGCAAGGAGGAAAGGATTTGCTCTATTCTTGTGAGCTGGTTTGGAGGTTGAAGCATATTGATGACCAAATTTGGTATATTTTGCTTCACTGAATGAACTTACATGTTGTAAGTGATCAGAAGTTCTGTGATCATCCTTTTTGCAGATCATACAAAAAGGATTCTGTAGCAATTGTCAGTGGTATGACTGGTATAATGGCATAGATCACACTTCGCGCTCGGGCTTGTTGGTGGATTTTGACCTTAATGAACTAGAGGAGGTCGACTTAGTTTCCTTGATTGAATCAGAGCTTTTGATGGATTCCATCTTATCGATCGCCTTCCTCACAAGTTCGATCGATTCGACTTGGTCTTCTTCAAGAGGAACCCAAGATGTGGAGGTCTCGATGGGAGTAGACTCTTGTTGGATTAGTTTTGTTGGTATTTTAGGATGGTTCTACTAAGTCCGGACCTTTCTTTTGGTGAATGAGGATTGAATTGTAATGGAGTAAGCTCGAGCTTGGTGCAAAGACCCTAAAGAGGTTTCAAGGGTGGAAGCGGTGCTTGAGATTCTCGCTTGACTCGAGATGTGTTCAAGATCACTCTGGGCACATCGTGGAGTCCAAGCTTGCTCTTTAGAGCTTGGCTTTGCTCTAGTATTCTTCCGTAATCGAAATTTGGAAGCTTACTCTCGGGGTTAACCTGCTCAATCCAATCACCGGGCTTGGGAATTGTCAACATATTGGTAATCATGCCACCAGACACAAATGGCTTTGGACTCGGTCTTTGTTGTGAGAGTCGTGAGATGGTCTTCACCTATGACTCTCTTTTTGCTACTGGGGGCACCCACAACATCAAAGACCCTTGGATTCTTAAAAGTCCAACTTTCAATGATATCTTTTTCCTTTTTAAGTTCATGTTGAAGAGCCTGATTTCTTTTGACTAGTTCAGTGTTTTGAATTTGAAAAGTGACAGCCTCAAGCTTAGCTTGTTTTAAAAGAAGCAGTTCATCCCTACACTTGTTTAGTTCAAAACTTAACTTGTTGTATTTTGAAAAAAGATTTAATCATTGCTCTTCTACAAACTTAAGGTCAACATTGATATAACTGCCAATCAGTGTCATCATCCATAGAAAGTAAAATATTTACCTTCTTCATTGTGATGTTGACCTATTCTCCATTCCTGGCATGATTTTTTCCAACGCTAGCTTGTCCTCTTACGAGAGAGCCATCGCTGCAATCGACTTGCACCATTTCATCGTCCGAGGAGACGGCTCTTCATCCCAATCGAAGACTTCAACTAGGCCCTTGTTTTTACCCCACATTTATTTAATGTTGTTTGTTGTTTCTGAGGGAGTGGCCTCAAGTAGTGCTAGCTTGGCTTTGACTTTTCTGTACTTAACTTCAAAATCTACAGTTTTGTTTTGATCAGAATTGTTTTGAAAATTTTGATGAGACTGATAAATTTTTGGTTGAAATTTGCCAAAGCCTGAGGACTGATTAGACCCTAATGGTTTATAAGAGGGTTCAGAAATTGTTTTTGAAAAACAGTCTTTGGCAAAATGACATCTTTTGTGACACTTAAAGCACTCAGTGTCCTCATTGGCTTTAGCATTGGAAAAACTTTTGTTTCTTTTTATAAACCTCCGAGAGTTTGCAAGGAGTGCCCTTTCCTAAAAAGCAGTAGAAATTGGTGTTGAAGTGGTGGTAAGGGACTTCTTGACTTCCTGAGACTTCTTTAAGTCAGGGTATCGTCTGTTGATGAGGTTTTCCTCATAGGAAAATTTCCCATATATTTTAGGAAGTTCAAGATTCTGGATATGCTTAGCATTCCTGAGTCCCTGAGAGAAATTCAGCCATTTCTCAAGGAGACTATTGACAAAACAATCATTAGACAGTTCATTTAAGAGAGTTTTGTACCGGGTGTAAGTTTGAGACAAAGTTTCTGAGTCCTTAGCCATGAAGGTGTTATACTCAAGTTTCAGGTCCATTATCCTGTTTTCCTTGGTATCAGATGGACCTTCATGACTATGAACCACGTCATCCCAGGTTTGTTTAGATGTACTACAACTTATAACTGACTCCATAATATCATCAGGAAGACAAGATATGATGATACTTTTGAGCCTTTGGTCCTGGTTGACCACTCTTCTCTCATCATGAGTCCACTGAGTCTCAGGTTTAGGCAAACCTTCAGCAGTCTTTGGGACAAATGGACCTTCATTAATACACTTTATGTAGTAAGGTTCCATCCCAGTCAAATAGCTAAGCATTCGCTTTTTTCATTTGTTAAATTTACCAACTTCTAGTCGAGGGGCAATAGCTGAATAAGCTCCACCCTTTTTGTCGACAAGTTGGGGCACATCAATTTTAGCCATTAGAATCCTGATTTAAAAATGTTTTTGAGCGGCTTAAAAAGGGTTTTATAATCAGCTTGCTCTGATACCACTTGTTGTTCCCTATTCACTATCGTATAAAAGCAGTTTAAGCACTTAAACAAACAAATAGTGAATCAATGACTGAAATGATGTAAGTAAAACACACTGAATAATTTTCAACTTAATATTCTTTATTAGAAACAAATCGGAAAGAATACATTACCCAAGTACTTGCGAACAAGATTGGGATTGAAATGACAAAGTGTTGTAACTCCTCACGAAGCTCAGGCTAAGTCCGAGCACAACTACAATGGAACCACCGAGCTATCTCGGGGACGAGTTGTTGATAAGGTTTTAAAAGGTACCATTTTGAGGGTCGTTTAATTCCTTATTTGATCACTTTTGTATCCGTTATTACTTAATATCGTTCCTTTTCACTTTTTAGGTCTCGTGAAGGCAAAATGCGAGAATGGCACTTATTTGGACTGAAAAGGCGCGAATATATGAAGAAAATGGCCAAAGTCAAAATCGAGACATTCACGCTTCTTTGAAAGTAGACGGCGCGTCAGTGCTCATTGTGACACCGTCTCAAAATTATTGTGACGACACGGTCTCAAAACTCGTATTTTCAAGTGACGACGCCTAGTTGTGAAAGAGTAGGCCGTCGCTACTCGACGGCCTAGATGCAATCCAGACGACGCCGAAGTCAAGAGGACGGCGTCACGGACATAAGGTGACGCCGTCGCCAAGGTTAACGTAGCCAAGACGAAACCCTAATGGATGGCGACACGGCGGCGTCACTAAACATAAGGTGACGCCGTCGCAATTGTAATCTTATATAGAATCCGAATTTTTAGTCTTTGTGTGGAGAGTCTTTGGAGTAAAACCTAAAACCGAACCTAAGGTGTCTTGTACAAGATTTTAGGGTTTTAAACCTATCTTACACCAAGATAAGTCTTTACTTCATTAATTCAATTATGTCTTTGATTATTTGTGTGTATGCTTGCATGTTCTCCATGTCCCGCTAATTTATTTGTGTGTTTGCTTAGGAGTATGAAACTTAATTATTAAATATTGATTGGTTGTTTCTTATCTTAGTTGATTAATGATCTAGTAGTGCGATAGGTCATTCACAGTGCATTAATGCTTGATTCATCTTTGTGAACCTTAGAGTATAATTACCGAGTAATTGTAGGCTAAACCATCCAAGAGCGCCTTAGAGTAGGAGTCTATAATCTCTAGTGGGTTTGTAGACAAGACCCTTTGGTAATTTCAAGAGTTAGGAGAAACGATACCCTACAACTTTAGACACACAACGCAACTAGGAATAAGACGTGACACTCAACCATCAATAGGAGATAATTAAGGAGTAATACAAACTAAGTAAACACATCTTTAAACTATCATACGAGCACACATTAATTAGACATAGACTCCCTGAACCTTAGTTTAGATAATTAGATAATAGTAGAGTAATCGGTAGAAATACCAACCCCCAAATCCAATACCGAGATTCGTACCTTTCCATTTTTCATAAAATATAAAAGATAAAAATAATCTTCCTCAACCTTAACCTTAACGTAGTAACTCCCTACTAGCATTCCTATTCCCTGAGAGAACGATATCAATACCCGTGGCTTACCCTAATTACTACACTACAACGATTAGGTTCATCGCCTAAGGTGTTATAAAACTTGCTCGAAGAAAAGGAAGTTCCTTTGACCCCGAACGACACGTGTAGCGTTATCAAGTTTTTGGCGCGGCGGGAATAGAATAGCTAGTTAGTAGTCCACCTCGCTTAGGTTTTTTGCTTGATTCCTATCAAGTAAACTTTTTCTCATTTTAGATTTCTCTTAGTCTATCCCCTCTTCGTGACCTTTGTTCGTAACCTCATCACTTTTCATTATGGAAGGTGATAACCCACTACCATTCATCGCCCACCACCAAATGACCCGCCAAGAGCCCGTACTCTTGGTGAATACTCGAGACCAAGCCACCTAGGCTATAGGAACACCATTGAGCTTCCCGACTGCCCAAACTACGGCCTGCGATCCGACACCATCCGGTTGGTGCAAAGCGGATGTGTATTCCATGGACTTCGTTCCAAGATCCAAATCAAGATCTCGAGGGATTTCTCAAAATCGTCGATTCCATCGACCTTGATGCTACTACTCGGGAGACCACGCGCTGCGTCTCTTCCAATTCTCTCTACGGACCAAGCTAGTAATTGGCTTGAGCGACTTCCGCCGGCTCCATCTCAAGTTGGGATGATCTTACTTCGCTTCCTTGCTCAATTTTTCCCACCGGGAGAACCACTAAGCTTAGGAATGACATCTTGATGTTCCAACAACGCCAAGGTGAATCTCTCTCGAAGCATGGACCCGATTCAAGGACTTACTTCATAAAGTCCCTCATCACGGCATTGATCTTTGGCTCCAAGTCCAAATCTTTTATGATCATGTCAACTTTCCCACTAAGCGATCCATTGACCAAGCGGCCGGTGGAAAACTTAGTGATTTCACCGCAGAAGAATCATGGAAATAATAGAGGACCTCGCCTCTATGACAACGAAAGTTGGGATGACCCCGTGAGCTGCCCAAACCGTCAAGGCAATCTCCTTGCCTCCTCCCGACCGTAGGATGATCGAACTTGAAGATCAAGTTAAATTCCTCATGAGTTCCTACGAAAATCCTAAATCTTCACACCATGTGAACAAAGCTTCTTCCTCGTGCGAGCCGCTTTGTGATCCTCATAACACGCCAAGACTAGCACCGATCCCGAACACGCTTACTTGACTACGCATCCTCGGCGATTAATGGAGCGGAGGAAGATTCCCTAAAACACCCGGACCTAGGAATTTCAATGAAACCCGTGAAGCATGGAAAACAAGCCCGACTTTTATTGGGGACAAACCAAAGAATTCACTTCTAATGATTTCTCATGGCCCCCACCTAACGGTCCTAACCAACAAAACATCGAAGGAATGTTGCAAAACCTAGTTGCATCCCAAGAAACCCAAATGGCTAAGCTCTCGGACCGCTTTAATAATCAACAAGCCGAGATGGATAGGAAAATAGACAACCTTTGAAAGCCATAGCTAGTGATAAGAAGGTTAGTGCTATCTCAACTCCCGAGCCTTCGTGCATAGAGATTAAGGATCCAAGCAAGCTAAAGTATGTCCAATTCGTCAATACCATCGCCTTAGTTGAACCTGATGAAACAAATGACGAAGAGGACTATACACTAGTGTATGAGGAAATACCCGAGGAAGTAGATGAAGTAGACATTGACTATTTCAACAAATTTCCTACGGAAGAAGAACTATCTCGCCACCCTCACTTAGTACGTGACCTCCGCCACATGTATGTTAGGAAAAGTCCTCGAATTAAGTTTGGGAACCCTTGGAATCTTAACATACCATGTGTCATAGGACACCTTTTTGTGGCAAAAGCTTACATTGATCGCAAGTCCCCAATCAACATAATGACTAGCACCTACTACAATTGGATATTGAAGAAGCCTATTCCAACTAGGCAAGACCCCAATGATCCTAATGTTAGTTGCAATTTTCTTGGTAGAGTTAAGGGATTGCCCGCTTTATGTAGGTAGTTTCACGCTTCCTACGGACTTCATAATTGTGGATGATATTAGCATGGCCATAGACCCTAGCTTGTCCCATGTTATTCTAGGAAAACCTTTCATAGAAAGCACCGAATGACCTATGACCCTCATTAGGAGTAGTGCGATTCAAGAATAAGACCGATGACATAGCTTACCAAATGCCGCTTAAGATTGAGAAGTTTTCATCACTCTCTAATGATGAAAAGGAACTTAAAATATCGGTCTATTATAGGAATGATGAGGATAGGGAGAAGGTGTTGATTATGTTATGGCTAAGATTTTCGGTTTCACAAGGATTGCTTGAGCCTAGGACCGGAATACAGACCGAATGGGGAGAGGATGAACTCTTAGAGAAGCGCATTTTAGGGCACTTCTACAACATGGAATCCCCATTAGAGGCCGTCAAGAGGGCGGTGGTGAGGAAACGTGGGAGCGCGACTATGAGTCTAGCTACAAGACTCTTAAATAAAGAAAAGCGCCTGGGAGGCAACCCATGCTTAATTGTTTGCTTGTTAGTGTCACATATCTTTTATTAATTGTTTATCCTCATGTTTAAATTTGTAAAATGCTTTATTTTGTTTTTAACTCGCCTTAATTGCATATAAAGGTATTTTACATAAGGGATAAGTGTAGGGAGGATTACACACGTTTTCAAAAGAAACGTAAACATGAGAATAACAATTAACTAAAAGATATTTATGTTTGTTTGTTCGAGTCAAATGCTTGTATCGAGTCATAATGGATGTTTTTGCGTAAATTTTTCGATTCTAAAGATGTAAATTTTCTAGAATTTTTCCGTAAAATCGGAGACCGCTTTTGTCGGGATAACTTTGACGGGCCAGATTGCAACTGACGTCGTGAAGGAGTAAAACATCGATTACTTTTTCTCGTTTTACGAGCTACTTATAAATTTTTGAATTTTCCGTGTCTTAATTTTCTTAGAAATTCGTAAACATCCATTCCACAAGCATTATATCCTAGTTTAAATCGAGTCATATATATATTATTACCACGATTTTACGCTGAAGGTTTCGTTTGTTTTCTTCAAGTGTGCGTGTTTAATTTGTCAAGAAGAAGTTACATAAGATTGGAAGGAGCTTTTCACGCAATAATTCTTCTTGAAAAGAATTTAACCACCACTTTACGGATCCTACCGAGCTAATCGGGGGTATTAGTTTCTTTCGCTTTTAATTACCTTCTTTTATCATAACTTTGATATTTCGGGAACATTGGGGACAATGTTCGGTTTAAGTGTAGGGAGGGAAAATAAACGGAACTTTGAAACTATGCTTATCCTTGACTATTTGCTTTGTCTAATTGCATTTGTGTAATAAACCATGAGAAAATGTCGGTTAGGTAATTTTGGCACCAAATTTAAAATTTTTATGACATATAGGAGTGGGCCATTAGTCTTAACAAAAGCGTCTCACTTGGATAGGAAGTTGCATGACTAGCACAAAACCCTTACCACCCAAATTCCACCCAAAATGTGAGGATCGCCCTTAGATTAGTAGGAATTAAAGCATTCATCTTTAATGCTTAGAGTGTGAACCGGTAGTATATTAGATTCTAGAACTTGTTTTGTGATGCATTCCGAGATCGCAAGTGAGGCTACACTTGTGTAGTTAGGAATAACTAAATGATAAGAGGCATTAGGATAACCCTTGTTTAATACCGTAATATAATTACTTCTTCCACATAGGTTGAGTAATTCCCCACACCCTTTGCGTTGTACTCATTTTTAGTACACGATACCCCTAGTTAACCCTCGAGCCTATCCTTTTCGCGGTTCTCGTGATGTTTCGGTTTTCCGAATATCAATGAAAACATTGTTTACACCCCACCCCAAACATACACCCAAATCGCTTTAGCCTACCCCTTATGCACTCACTTTTAGTGCAAATGTTTGTTATCACCCTTAACCCTTAGTTCAATTATCTAGTTGCTTGCATAAGTTGCTAAGTCGAGTCATATCCTTTGTATCTGATTTTGGAATGATTGGGATTCATGGGAAAAGTTAAAGTTTATGAAATGACGGAAGGAAAGTTAAAATTCAAATTCCCTTTGTTTGCGTAATAATGTACCCCAAGTGTTTTGATCTTTTCAATTCGGGTCAAATTAGTGTTAGAATAATAAAACTCAAGTGTAGGGATATGCTGTAAATCCCTAGTATTTTGATGTTATCATAGAGGATGGTAGAGTAAAAGTGTATGAAAAAAAAAATATATATAGAAAAAAAAAAAATAGAGTGATAAAATATATATATATATATATATATATATATATATACTGACTACCATCCTACATCTATCCTTTAAATTTATGTTTGTTTATTTTCGTTACCTAGAGTTTTAGAGTGTCGAGTCTTGGCTTAGCAACGCCATTCTTCATATGCGCTTAACATAGAGATTTTGACTTACCACCACCACTAAATAGCCTATCCCACCAAACCCTTATTTCCTACCGTAAGCCTAACATTACAACCCTTTAAAAGACCTCTTTGATAGTCTTTCCTAGGTGCTACGCCAAAGCGATGGAGGTTTGATCTATTCTCAAGCCTATGGTAATCTATGTACTAGGACCGGTTAATGAGTGTTTATCTTCCATTTCCTATATTGTTATTTTCATTTATACACCGAGAGAGATGTGAGTATCCAAACACCCCATGTGAGGTGCTAGTATGTAATTCGTGCTTGTTATGACTTTTATGGGCTTATATGTGTTGTGGACCGCTTTGAATTAATGCTTCATGACCCCTAACTTATAAATTAATTGGCTAAAAGCACATTTGCTTGAGGACAAGCAAATAACAAGTGTAGGGATATTTGATAAGGTTTTAAAAGGTACCATTTTGAGGGTCGTTTAAGTCCTTATTTGATCACTTTTGTATCCGTTATTACTTAATATCGTTCCTTTTCACTTTTTAGGTCTCGTGAAGGCAAAATGATGGAATGGCACTTATTTGGACTAAAAGGCGCGAATATATGAAAAAATGGCCAAAGTCAAAATCGAGACATTCACGATTCTTTGAAAGTAGAAGGCGGCGTCGGTGCTCATTGTGGCCGTCCCAAAATTATTGTGACGACACGTGTCTCAAAACTTCGTATTTTCAAGTGGCGGCGTCTAGTTGTGAAAGAGTAGGCCGTCGCTACTCGGGACGGCCTAGATGCAATCGAGACGACGTCGGAAAATCAAGAGGACGGCGTCACGGACATAAGGTGACGCCGTCGCAAGGTTAACGTGGCCAAGACGAAACCCTAATGGCGGCGACACGGCGTCACTAAACATAAGGTGACGCCGTCACAATTGTAATCTTATATAGAATCCAAGTTTTAGTCTTTGTGTGGAGAGTCTTTGGGTAAAACCTAAAACCGAACCTAAGGTGTCTTGTACAGATTTTAGGGTTTTAAACCCTATCTTACACCAAGATAAGTCTTTACTTCATTAATTCAATTATGTCTTTGATTATTTGTGTGTATGCTTGCATGTTCTCCATGTCCGGCTAATTTATTTGTGTGTTTGCTTAGGAAGTATGAAACTTAATTATTAAATATTGATTGGTTGTTTCTTATCTTAGTTGATTAATGATCTAGTAGTGCGATAGGTCATTCGTTGTGCATTAATGCTTGATTCATCTTTGTGAACCTTAGAGTATAATTACGAGTAATTGTAGGCTAAACCATCCAAGAGCGCCTTAGAGTAGGAGTCTATAATCTCTAGTGGGTTTGTAGACAAGACCCTTTGGTAATTTCGAGAGTTAGGAGAAACGCATACCCTACAACTTTAGACACACAACGAACTAGGAATAAGACGTGACACTCAACCATCAATAGGAGATAATTAAGGAGTAATACAAACTAAGTAAACACATCTTTAAACTATCATACGAGCACACATTAATTAGACATAGACTCCACAACCTTAGTTTAGATAATTAGATAATAGTAGAGTAATCGGTGAAATACCAACCCCCAAATCCAATACCCGAGATTCGTACCTTTCCATTTTCATAAAATATAAAAGATAAAAATAATCTTCCTCAACCTTAACCTTAACGTAGTAACTCCCTACTAGCATTCCTATTCCCTAGAAACGATATCAATACCCATGGCTTACCCTAATTACTACACTACAACGATTAGGTTCACTTTGCTAGGGTGTTATAAAACTTGCTCAAGAAAAGGAAGTTCCTTTGACCCCGAGCAGCGTGTAGGCGTTATCGCTGTATTTGGAGGAGTGAAAGATGGCTTGTGTGTGTTTGTGTGTGTTTCAATTCCAGCTTAAAATCTTCCACTCCAACTCTTATGCTATTTACACAAGTATGGTTTTAACTCTATCCTAAGGGACAAATCGACGGAGTTGTGAAGACAAAATACGATGTATTTTGTCTCACATAAAACTATATTGGGTAAGTGACAAGGTTGCTTTCTTCTCGGTGATGACATCGAGCCGATAGTTAGTCATTCAGTGAAAGTTGACTTTGTTTGATAAGGACTTCGTCTTATACTGCTCAAACTTATCCCGCCTTGTCCCGCTCATTCTTGATCTTCATTGCCTTGATCTTCAACATCGGTTTGTCTTCGATGTAAGTAGTTGGTGAGGAGTTTGGGATTCAGGTGAGTTATTGTCATCACCACATTGAATCCACCATCTTCTTCTTGACTAAGTCTTTACCCCTTAAGTTCCGCCTTACTGTGTGGAGAGACTTCTTCTTTGTCTCTTACTGAGTATTCTGAAGATAGCTCACTGAGAGACTATGCGCTCAGTGACTTATTAGTTTTTAAGGGACAACACTTAGGGTATTTTGTATTCAAATCCTAGACTTAAGGGGTTTGGGTATTTTCTGAACCCAACACCAACCCATGGTTTCTTACACTTTTCCCAGTACAAAGCTATATACCAAGTCCTTCTTCGGGTACAACCAAACCCATTATGTTTTGTGGCCCAACATAACAAACCTTGTATATTATGGCACAAACACATAAACCATATATTATAGTTTGATGATACAAGGTGATGATACAAATGTGAATACAATGATGATCAAAGACAATATGTCTAATGGATATGAATGACTAATCTAAATGAACTTTCATTGATGGAAGCTGTGAAGATCGTTTTAAAGCTCTTAGACGAGGTATAATATTATATCTAGGAACACATAATAATGAAAGCGGAATATTCAAACATAGAATCAACATTATTATGAACAAGGTTTCTTTATTATCATAAACTAACTAACTAACTATAATAAAGATCAAAGACTTGATCTAACACTAACTAACTAAACCCTAGACGTTTTTTCTACGTCTAGGTTCCCACACACACACACACCTTTAGACGTCTACATCTTGTACGTACTCTAAAACTAATGACCCTATGTCTCTTTATATACTAAAGACATCTAGGGTTTACAAGAGGAATCATAATACAATTAGGAAACTAAATATTCTTGTAAGCATATCTTCTAGAATCTTCCAAATCCTCCATCTTTTTGTAGTTTCCCTTCTTGTCACTTTAGTCCTTCATGTTTCATTCTTCTTGTTTTGTATCATCAAATCTATAATAGACCCAACAGAAGCTTTCAATAGATGAAGATGATGAGACCACCAAACCTGTAGATCTCCATATATATACATATATATATATATATATATATATATATATATATATATATATATATATATATATATATATATATATATATATATATATATATATATATATATATATATATATATATATATATATATATATATATATATATATATATATATATATATATATATATATATATATATATATATATATATATATATATATATATAGGCTCGATTCCATTGAGAAGGTTTTTATTTTGAGAAGATTGAGAAATCTTCGTTTGAGAAAATAGATTCATGTTTTTGATTTGATTCACAAGTAAACATCATTTTATGGTGAATCGAATCTATAGATCACAAATTTGATTCACAAATCATTGTTAAAATCGAGTTATGATGATGATTCATTAAATTTGTACAGATGATTCAGTATTCTACATATATCGCAAAATCGATAGATTTTTAACATTGATTCAATTTTTTTTGCACACTTTGAATTTTAATCACATTAAATAGAGTTTTACGCTTGAAAAACATGAATCAAAGTTAAAAATGTATCGTTTTTGAAAACCTTCTCAATCTTCTCAAAATAAAAACCTTCTCAATCGATCCGGATTCTATATATATATATACTAGTTTTCGAAGCCCGTTGATGGTCGGCATGACTTATAATTATTTGTTTGTTATTCATTGTTAATTAAAAGCTTTATTTATAATTGTTTTAAAAAAACCTTTAAATAATTTTGTTTTGATTTAATTGTTTTTTTAAATTTTGTTTTGTTAATATTTATAAAGAATTTTATTTGTGGTGTGTATGTAAATTATAGAAACGTAATGAAACATTTATAGTTAGTGTATGTTTGTATTTTGTTTTATATGTAAATTATTAATATGTAACATAATTTGTGGTGTGTATGTAAATTATAGAAACGTAATGAAACATTTATAGTTAGTGTATGTTTGTATTTTGTTTTATATGTAAATTATTAATATGTAACATAAATGTTTGATTATAAATATTTTGAATATTATAATTGTAATATATATATATAGTGTAGTGTGTGTTGACTTATAATTATTTGTTTGTTATTAATTGTTAATTAAAAAGCTTTATTTATAATTGTTTTAAAAAACCTTTAAATAATTTTGTTTTGATTTAATTGTTTTTTAAATTTTGTTTTATTAATATTTATAAAAATTTTATTTGTGGTGTGTATGTAAATTATAGAAACGTAATGAAACATTTATAGTTAGTGTATGTTTGTATTTTGTTTTATATGTAAATTATTAATATGTAACATAAATGTTTGATTATAAGTATTTTGAATATTATAATTGTATATATATATATATATATATATATATATATATATATATATATATATATATATATATATATATATATAGTGTAGTGTGTGTTTGTATTTGTTTGTATATGTAAATTTTAGCATGTAACATAAGCGTTTGATTTTAAATTTGTTGAATAACATTTAAAATATAAACAACTTATAATTTATCATGTAAAAGTGTGTTAGTAAAGTAATTTTAACTAAACCTTCTTATATAGTTAATGTGAAGTTTTTGATACTTGTTTAAAAAACATTGTTATTTTTATTTTTGTTAGGTCACTAGTTTTACAACACAAGCTTATAAGAGAAAGAGATGAAGGCGGATGAACAAGTTATCACACACACACACACGATATAGTATGACCGGTTATGAAACAAGAGTGAATGAGAGAATAACTTGAACAACCAACCCTCAAATGAGGGTTTACAATAGTTATATAGGCAAGGAGCTAGGCAACACCCTCTCCTTCCCTATTCCTTATTGGGCTTGGGCCTCGACTTATGGGCCTTCTACATAAGTCGGACCTTAAACAAACATAAAGGCCATAATAAAGCTACCTATTACATATGAAATATAAATACTTGAAATCTTGTTTAGGAGTGATTCCAACAATCTCCCCTCAAGTATATATGAATGTAAACGGTGAAAGCGTTGATGTAATAGTAGGCGTGACGTCTTCGACATTCTTCTTTCTTGTGAGAGGAATTGTCTTGATTCGAACAATCTCCCGGTGTAGAGATAGTTATCTTTGAGCAGTTATGTTTTGACGTCATCATTAACTTTGTTCTTTGATCATTGTTCTTTGTGGTGAAAGTGATAGTATGTTGTTGTCATCGATGCCGCCTCGTGCCTTGTTGCTCCAAAGGTCTCCGTCATTCTTCAACATGCTCACACGCTTTGGCGTTGAAAATCAATCTTGATTGATGCGCGCCAAACCGTCAAGTTCTCTCACGCAAGCGTAAGAAAACTTAAAACGACAAGCACGAAATCAATGAAGATCGGGAGTATAGGGTCTCCCGGTCGTTATGTCGGTGAGCTATGCAATGGATTATCAAGCGTTTAGTGATCGCGAGATTTGAGCGGGAAAAGGATAATTTGGAATTATTATAACTACGGAAAAGGACATAAACTACAAGGGCTAAAATGAAAATTAAAGGAAATTAAAAGATAAAATCTATTAAATAAACGCTATCACTATTTTTAAAGTGATGAGCGTTTAAAACCTAAAACTTACGTTTAAATACAAATAACGTAAGCGTCTGAAATAAAAGCGTGAAACTTCTGAATATAAATCCTAAAAATATGAAAAATACATTTTACAATCCTAATGATAAAGAAAATTTATAGAAAAGGAAAATTATTTTTATAACTAATTATCTAATTATTATTAATTAAAACTATTTTTAACTATTTAATAATCACCTAAAATACAAAAAATTAGGAAATAAAGCTAGAAAAATAAAATTATGAAATAGAAAAGTCTAAAATATCAAACTAGAATTTTCAAAACTATTTTGTATTTTTAATTATTTTCTATTTTCTACAAATTTTAAACTATTTTAATCTAATAAAAATGGTGAAAATACCAATTAAAAGGAGAAAATGAGGAAAATCTTTTTATGCTTTTACATTTATCTTAAACTAATAAAATTGAAAAATTATTTTTGGAACTTTCTCTCAAATATTTTCAATAAAAGCTAAATAAAATTGATTAAAATCTATTTAAATTGAGATAAATAGCAAATAAAGACCAAAAATTATGAAAATCTCGGATAATTCTAAAAGTTAATATGAATCTAAGAAAATGAAAACAAGTAGCTTGTGTGTAAGAATAAAGAGCTATAATGTAACACTAGATGAATAAGCTAAGAGAATAAGCTAAACAAGCAAATAAGCCTACCAAACAGATCACGGTAGCTAGAGTATACCAAAATAAGCTATAAGCAACTTAATAATCCTAATCCTAACAAGCTATAAGTTCGAATCTAGATCTAAGCAAACCGCCTAAACTAGGCAAAACAGTGAACAACCCTTGGTTTGAGCTTATGTACCGGCTTATCGAAAAGCTAGACCAAAACTAAAAGTGCGGACCTATAGAATACAGCTAGCTACAATTAAGCTAAAAACCAGACTCTAACTCTCTAAATTGAACCTAATGCATCGGTACCAAAGTCTGCATAAAGCTGCTGCAGACAAAATTTTGACTTCAAGAGCGGTTGTGAGCTTTGACTATATTGAGTTTTGATCCAATTGAGTTAACTAAATCGATGTTTAGAGACTAAAGATGATAACTCCAAGCTATATCTACTAGATTTAAACCTATTAGCAACTTATTACTCCCACTTGATTCAACGATATGATTCAAGATGAGTTTTCAAATGATTTTGACTTTGAGAGATTTTGAGTGCAAAGACAAGACCGATTTGAATGTTTAAGACCTAAATAAACTTATAGCAATTAGACTAAACTCTTGAATCAATCCCAAACTCAACTTCTTGATCTTAACCAAACACTTTTTAGCAACAAATTAGTAATAACCTACTTAACAAATCTCTAGTTTGAACCAAGCAATCTATCAAAGCAGATCTAAAACCAATATAACTCCTAAATGAAGCAAAACGGATACTAAATCTATCAAACAAGAATAATTCTACTTAAGCTAAAATAACGGTAAAGAGACAGATATGCAAATAAGATGAGGCTTACATAAATCCGATACTATGGCTTGCTCATGAGACTATTAGAGCGAAGAACTAAACCCATCCAACTCATTTCAACCTAGATCCATTATCGGATCGACAATCCAAACCAGATTACGCACTTTGACTTTTGTTGACCAAGAATGAAAATTAGCTTGAAACTTAAATACTGAGCTTATAGAAAGCTATTATGAGCTTATATAAGCTTGTGTGACCTCATAAATAAGTTGAGTAAAGCTTGTACATGAGGGATAGAAACGAAAATTTGGACGATGGCATAAAAGTATGCAATTTCAACAATAACTTGGAATTGAAACTTGAAATGAGTTGTACACTTAAAACTATTGTTTGATACAAAATAAGCTTAGAAATACATATGAAAGTTTATTAAGACAAATTAAGCTACAATTAAACATACATGGTAAAAAATTAAAAGCTAACTCCCTCTTTGTAGCTTCTCTTGGCCTTTTATACATCTCAAGCTTTTTCTCTCACTTACTTGGACATATCCGGCAAACATTTGAGGTCCTTGGATCACCGAATTTAATCCTAGCCGTTTAAAGCGGTTTTGGCGCCAAACTTGGTTTTAACGGTGGAGGTGGGCGGGTAGGTATGGGGTGCAATTAATGATCCCTTGGAGTCTTGTGTTTGGAGGGGGGAAGTAGTGATGATGGAGGGGAGGTGGAGTGTGGTCAGGGGAGTTGCAGGTAATGGAATGATGGACATGGTTAACATGTGAAGAGGGAGGGAAAAAGGTGGGTCAACTGGGTTTGACCAGTATTAAACAAAGGGGTGTGGGTTGGATTCGGGTCAAAAACCGGGTAAAGGGTTGGGCTGGTTAATTGGTTTGGGCCAAAAGTGATAAAAGGGTCCATTTGTTAATTTTAACACATAAGGACCAAGTATGCAATTTCCACAAAATCAAGGACAAATTACATAATTTTGCAAATGTGTTTCGAGACGAGAATTTGACAAGTGTTGATATTACAAGGACCAAAATTGCCATTTTCAATTTTTCGGGGCCACCGCCGCCAATTTGCAAACTTGAAGGACCAAATTGTAATTTTCTCAAACTTTTGATATTTTCACCAAGGACTAAATTTGACAAGTTATGATTTTAAAAGGACCTTTGGTGACTTTTCTTTGAAATTTTGACTCGAGGGATTTTTTGACAACTTTTGAAACTTGGGGGTGAAACGCAATTTTGCAAATTTGATATGTTTTCATCGATTTTGATATTTTTGCTTTTAAAACACATAAAACACCGATTTGTGATATTTTGATCATTTTGATGTGTTTACAGTGTTTTCGGATGATTTTGCGGTTTATATTGTACAAAATGATGAGTATTTAGACACTCATCATCGATGAAGTTCTGTAAGTCTTTAACTTTGTAGATTCTTTGATTGATGAAGAATCATTCCATTTGTTGTGTTGCATTGAATAGAACTTTCATTAGTGATGATGTTGGCGTGAGCATGAGAAGAATCAAGACGATCATCCCGCTCCGAGCTTCCATAAGAAAACATTTCAAGCGGTTAGTAATAAGCGGTTTCAAGCTTACAAGTTTGAACTTGAGAGTGTTAACAACATAGTGTGAAAACACAACTCTTATTCTTACAAAGGCCGTTCTGAACTGGAGTCCCACAAGTGAGATAACGCGATGTACCGAAGTACATCTACAGCGAGATGAGTCGCCGAGGTACACCAAGCATCACCACGATCAGAGACCGTTTGAGACACACTCCGCGTAATCCACGGGAGTTACCAAGTGACTTCCGTCGGGGTCGTTTGATGTTGACCACAGCGGGGTTTCCATTCAATCATCGAGGATCACGGATGTGAACCTCTCATAAATGTTCTCGACATTGCTAAGATCATGAAGGACTCGATATGAACCATCAATCATCAAGATCTTATTTGTTGATCAACAAGTGATTAAATGTCAAGTGTTCCTAAGAGATCTTTTGATGAATCTCGTGGCTCTAGACTCAATAGTGCGTTTTGGTTTTCCGAGCGGAGACTAGGGAGGGTCTCCTTCTTCAATACCAACGATCTCAAGAGAAAGCCAATAGTTTATGTAGGGTTCCTGTGAGAATGAAACAAGTTTCGTTGAGAGAAACTTGAGTGGCTAAGAAGGTTTAGTGCATGCGTCATCGGGTCCATGACGACTTTTAATCTTCAATACCGGTGTCACTAAGTGACAACCAAGAGCATATGAATTGAACCCGTATGCGCCTAAGTTGAATAATCTGGAGGGCTATTTCATTTCACCCTTTACTTTACATTTCTTTTGATTCTTCAACTCCTTCTTTCTCCGATTCTCATTTTCTCCTTTTATAATCATTCCTAAGGACTTCTAACACTAACTAATGGTAGTGTCCTTGGGTAGATCCTCTCAGACTCTGGCGGATCATAGGACAGTTATTCCTAACCTTAGTCACCTTATAACTCCATGACTATCCTATGTTTGCCATTATAACCATCGTAAGTTAAAATATCTCTCAAAGGGTTTGTGAATGAAAACATGTTTGAACCCACAATGAGAGATAAGTTTTTGCATAAATACTCCCCACATGTGCTTATTAGTTTTAATGGTTAAATGCACAATGAGGAAAGAGCGCGCTTTATGAATTGATCCATCAAAGATAGACAATCTCCGCGAGACACGGTTACGTTGAATAGTTAAAGAGATACATTGTCGACTTTTAGGTGACAACTAGCTCTAATACCTATCTTGAAGGTGTAGACAAACCTCGAAAGGTTGTCATACCCGTCGAGTTCATGTCTATCAAGAGTTTCTCGAATGGTACTTTCTACTTGGACAAGTCCTGCGAGACACGTTTACATCACTAGCGAACTAGCTTGAAATTATTACCCGTCCAGGACAAGTCTTTTCGAGTTACTAACAGCTTTAGTACCGTCGATTCGTGGGTTAAGTCAAAGGTACCTGATTCATTTGCATTTTGTACAACATATTTCTTATCACATAATTTTCTCCCCTCAAAAATGGCATATAAGATGTTATTTTTGAAACATTTGAGAATAAATATGACCATTTTGAGTGTTGCGGGAAGAGTGACCATCGTGAACAATTTGTGAACAAAGTTTTCATCAAATACTCCCCTCAACTAGTGATATAAGCGGTTGAGGTTTTGAAATCATATGGGAAGTACTTGTCTTTTGAGCAAAACCTTGAAAAATGAAAGGTTTGATAGGTTTTACTCAAAATTAAAAGCTTTCGCTCCTTTTATAAGGATTGTGGCACCGAGGCGTACCACGGGGTCCTTTCTTGACCATTACGGGTTGTACATTTGTTATGTGTGCACAAGCCATCCACATATATAAACATTCATCCAAAATCATATGAAGGAAACAATTCAAGGGTACCGGGAAGTGTAGTGATGTTCCTGTGAGTGCGCATGTAGGCGTTGAAAGCGGTGATGTTTATCCCGGTCTACCACCAACATAGCTTTCCAAGCGTCAGGCGATCCGCCGAACAACCGTTCATCAATCATGGTGATGATCCTTCTCACATCCCTTCTATCCCGAGAGTTCGGTACTTAGGATTCCCAACCTTCAGCGTATATCCTTCAATCATGACGCCAATCCATCCCTAACCATCTTCAAGGTATGATCCCGAATTTATGGAGCTCACTACACGCCATTAAGCGGTTCTGCGAAGTTCACTATGTAAACAATGCCGAAAGGTTTCTTTGATGGCGTAAGTTGTTTGAGCTGGTTGATGTCGGGAAGATCAAGCCGTGGTGGAGTGAAGTTTACGTTTTCGATATGATTCAATGACCATCCGGATATCTTCGACACGTTCTTTGATCACAATCGTCTAATGAAGATGAGAACCGACTTGATAAATTCACGTTGAATTTCGATCGAGAATTGTCTCATACGACCACATACTTTGGTAAGGTACATGTCTTCGATGTCATTGAGTGACAGTTTCTCAAAGTCGACCTCGAGAATTCATAGTCTTGTTCATCTTGTCGTTTGACTATGATATTCTTCAAGAATGTGTAGTCCCATTTAGACTTAAGATCAATGTGTTTGATGGCCACGATGTTCTTTGAGCAATACACTTCATGTTGAGACTTCGAACCGAGCAACACAGTAGTAGATTCTTGACGCTCGGGCCAATGATGAATCCCATACAATGCATCTTGGTCGTATGCTTGCACTTTGTCGAAAACAAGTGATTTGCACGTTCCTCGATAGCTATGCGCTTGAGTAGGTAGGCTGCTTTGGGAATGGAAGAGTTAATGATGTAGCGTATTTTCTTGAACCATCGCCACCATGGAGAAGAAATTCAGTGTCTTGTTGAAGAAATATCGAAGGAATCCTTGGTTCATCCGGTTGGCCGATTGTTGGTAGAGGTTTGGTCCAATCGGTGTAGTATGGAGGGTTGTTCCGTTTAGTGAAGTCGATGTTTGCTTCAGGTTGAGCCAATCCATGTTGTTAGACATGGCTCGAGCAATGTTTTCAAGGTGATATTCAACCTCGATTGCACTTTCCGAGTCGCTTTTCAACGGAAGAATCGTCATTCTTGATGCGCTTCAACTCGGTTCGTCATCTTCTTCACATGGAATCTTTCTTGCAAGATTTTGCATGCTCCAAGGTACTACCGCTCTACCAATTCTTGACCTTCTTGGGTAGGGAGTGTCGTTAACAAGAGTAGAAAACCAATCAAATTCTGCGGTTTTATCGTCATCAAGCCATGATACGGCGTCATTCGGTCGTTTTCTTCTTCTTTTTGAAGGCCTTGATGATGATTTTGGTTTCGCACTTGTTTTGGTGAGGTGGGTTGTTGTCGGGCTCGAGGACCTCTTCATCGTCACCACCCGTACTCAAAGTAGTCACCGTTTTATGAGTCCGGGGTGGTGACTCGGAATCGTCCCGAGGTTTATCGATGAAGACCGAGTGATGGAGACTTATGTTGAGAAGAAGTCCGATGTGGAGGTGGCATAGATGTAGATTGACCGATCGCTTTTGACGTTTAGGTGCGAGTCCTTATCCTTATCATCGTCATCTCTTGGTCGTTTGGGTTGATCGGTGACTCCTTGCATGATGATCCGAGTTGATAATCAAGTAGAATTTGAAAAATTTAGCTTCATCACGAGTAAGCGTTCGAGATCTCTTTGACATTTGCATCACAAGTTTAGCGATTAACTTCATTCGAGAGATCGACCTTTTGCCATTGTATGTTTGACCAATGCTACGATGTTAGGGTGAGTTGTGCGGAAAATACTTCTTTTGTCACACCGGGGACGATGTCGAGAAGAAACTTGTGGGTTTGTTCTCTTCTTGACTTTTCCAGTTCCTTTTGGACTTTGGAACGACATCACGAAGGTACTTTTGAGTGTAACCTTCAATCATTTCATTCGATTCCCCACGATGACTTCTCATGAATTCTGAATAGCTTTCCTTCTTTCCGCATCTCGTCATTCTCATCATGTAATCTCGCATTTGTTCGACATACCAATTAAGTTTTCTTTGAAGCATGTCCTTCTTTCTAACTTGTTTGATGACTTTCACAATTCTTGCATGTGTTTGAGAAATCCAAGACTTTGGTGGTTTCTTCACGGATTTGGATGATGATCCGTTGACTTAGTTGATGGTGGTGGTGATGAATGAGATGAAGAGTCCGATGATGAGGAGACATGAGGAGACTTCATGTCCTTAGGAGTATCGAGGTTTTCTCCTTTGAGTGAGTTGGGTGTCGAGAAGAAACTTTGTATAATCATCCTCGTCATCTTTAGACTTTTCTTTCTCGGTTTCGGTTCTCAAAATCATACTCAATAGTGTCTTCAACAGTGTTTTTGTTGTTGCGAGAAGAGTGGTGGCACCAGATCCCTTATCGGGTTGATTAACCGCATCGGGATGCGGAGAGGAGCCGGCAAAGACCACTTGATCCTCCGGGCCACCCATTTGATCTTTAGCAAATTCACGACCTTTTGAGTGTGTCGGACGTTGTGAAACTTTTTCCGTATGATTTATCCAATTGCTCTTCGTCTTCTTCTTGAGCTCTCATCATAAGGTACAATAATTTGAGTCTTCCTTTTTCTTGGACAATTTGGAGGACTTGGAGGTTTTGTCATCGAGGCGATGTTTCGTTGCGATGGCGAGTAATGAACCTCTTCATCTCGCCTCGGTATCTTCGAGCTCTCATCCCTAAGTTGTCTTTGAGGTTCAAGTGTGGGAATAGGTTCGGCTTCCTTCTGGAACAATCCTTATAGAAGGAGCTTTCCTTTTAGGAACCTTCCTTTGACTTCATGAGAACTTGTTGTGCTTCTGTACTTCCTCTTCGGTTCTCTGACGGTGTTCCGAAGATTTTTAAATCAAGATGACCAACTTTGCCTTGTCTAACCGCTTCCAGATATCTCTTATGCGTTTGAGCTTTCGACATCTTCGCTAGAAGGAAATCTGCAAGACAAAGACCTTGTTTCTTTGTGGACGTTTCCTTGATTCTTACGACAGAGAATAGGTTCCGTCAACATGTCGTGATTGTCGGGGTCATTGAGCCTCTTGGGAATATCGGGGATGAAGTCGAAGTGCTCTCTGTATCAACAGTTTAGTATATCCGATGTAGGGAATCTTTGAGCCAAGTTTGTTGAGAAATGACATCATGTCATCCCAAATCGAGCTTCAATAGCGATGTGTTTCATGTTGACGAATGCCCAAAATATTTGCGGTTCTATGAGCTTAGGATGCTCATAGCCGCTATCACGACCGTAAATGACTTGGTGATGATCATGTAGAGTGTTCTCCATGGTTGAGGAATACTCTTAAGCTCCACGTGAGAGTGCTTGGTGATTACTCCTGTAGCCTCATCATAACCGATATTGATTAAGAATTGGAGAGTTAACTCTTCAAGGTGTGGCATAAAGTTTGGTTGGATTGACTTCAGAATAAGGAGAGCAACCCTTAAGTCTGCAGTGTAATGGTGACTTGTTTGTGGTTCGAGTCACCGTCACGTGATCCTTCCTTTGACCCGTTCCATAGTGTTCCGGCTGCTGGATGTAGATCTCGGGAATGGTTGCAGTGAGTAAGCATGTTACGATACGGATGAGTCCTCGTAATATCGATAGCAATAAGACATGAAGATTCGAGCAAGTGAGGGTGTCAAAGTCAACACGGAGGTTATTCTTTCCTATCTTCATTGGATAGCCATGAGGATAGATATCGAATGGAGAGAACTTGGTGCATCCACATTCATTTGTTTAGCCATGTCGTGATCGAAATAACATTAGCCAAAAGAACCAACATATCGAAAGACATAATGTTAGTCAACGAAGGCCTTATTGTCTAGTTATTGAATGTATAGTGATAATGATTGTTACGAGTCCTAAGTCACTTGTATGTTCAATAGTTCAATGCTATCGTGAAATGTTTCATGAGTTAGTTAACTTTAAGTTTTAAAGTTTATTTTATCACTTATTGTTCACAACATATCAAGCGATTTAAGTTTATTAGTGACATTTTGGATTCGTGATGATATGATTAGTTTATTTACAAGTTTGTACAAGTAACAATTCATCATGAAGGTCAATCCGAGGGTTAAGCGTAGTTTTGGCAAAGTTATGCGTGAGATGTGTATGATATATGCTTAGGCGTAGACTTACGCGTAGAATCTTATCTTCTGGCGTAAGAAATGTTACGCGTGGAAAAAGAGACATTATGCGTGAGCTTATGCGTGGGCATATATTATCCTTACGCGTGAAGGCTACTCGTAAGAGTTGACCTTAAGCGTAGGGGTCATCACACGCATATCCTTCACGGGATACGCGTGGTCCATTGTAGAACCTGCGTAGAAGCTACGCCGTAAGACAAGTCTTACGCATAACAATCTACGCCTAAGGTGATCCTTATCGTGAGATTAATAACCACCTTGATTCCGAATGTTACGTGTAGCAAGCACGAAATAAAACATCAAATCATCAACATTAACACATACATACGCTTTAACAATGGATCATGGCAATAACATATGTTACACGCTTATCGTAGAAATTGCATACGCGTAGACTAAACCCTAGATCTACGCGTATGGATTCTAGCCATAGATTAAGCACCAAACTTTTACGGTATATCATAGATGTTGTATGAGCATGTAGACCAAGTTTTAACACTTATTATGCGTGAATCAAAAACACCCAAAGTTTATGAACTTTAAACCCTAGTTTCGAATTGATGTCCAATTCGTGTTTACGGTGGTTATAGACTATGGAAATCATCAATTCAACAACGTAAGAGTATAACACAACAATCTTTTGATCAAATCACTTATCATTCGAAAATACCCAAATCGACTTATAAACCCTAGTTTTCAAAAATCTTTAATTAGTGGTTCGGGTGGAATTTGATGGTTAAAGCGGTATCGTTGATGTAATAAAACGTTTGACACAATCATTTCACCCCAAACACACAAGTATTGATTGTGTGTTCTTACGCATAAGCGTAGAATACAAAATCACTAAGTAGAACATGTTTTAGCCGTAGGATTTACTTGAGATTCAAAACCATTGTTTAGAAACATGATCCAAACACGTAAACACTTACAGTTGATAATCGAAAGCACGGATTTGTAAAGCGAATATGGACCGTAGATGATATTAGGTGAAATAATTAATGTGATGGAAATAAATGAGGTGGGTGGAGTATTTTGTATAAAGTAACTTTAAGGTTTTGGCGCTTATAGTCCCTCCACCTTTTCCTTTTTCACACAAAGCCTTTTAACTTCCATTTTGGTTACCAAACGAAGATTTTGGGAAAGAAACTTGACGACACTCCCCTCGACTTGAGAAAATAATGAAAGGTTATAAATTAAAGTCCGAGGAGTGTCTTTGAACCGAAATGTACCACCATTTGTAAAAAATCAACCGAGATGTGATAACATGCAAGTACACGAGATGTTTTGAACAGTTAATAGAGTATTTTCTCCCCTCAACACTTGATCGGAAAATACTTAATTTTGAGAGATAAAAGTGTTGACGGAAGAAATGTACTTGCCATGTTTAAAGAAGTATAGATTGGGATATTATTTTGTTGTTTTATAGGATTTTATATTTTTGTATTTTGTTTTTGAAAATTTATTTACAAAAGAGGTTTTGGTGTTCGACGGTTTTTTAAGATTTGCTTTTAAGAGGTCATCCGTTCCTCTTGAGTCAAACACCGCATACCAATCCGGTGGACCAACTCATTAAACCTAGCGGGAGGCAAGGCTTTGGTGAGCAGATCCGCCAATTGGTATTCAAGACCACAAAGTATAATTCAACGGTACTGCTCCACGTGGTCCTTGATGAAATGATAGCGTAGATCGATGTGCTTTGATTTCGAGTCTTTGAATCGAGTTGCGAGATTGCAATGGCACTCCGATTGTCGCAATACATCGGGATTCACAAATACGTAACCATAGTCTTTGAGTTGTGTTCTCATCCAAATGACTTGAGCACAACACGCGGACATGGCTACATATTCTCGCCTGGTTGATGACGATGATGTACAATCTGCTTCTTAGATTGCCAAGACACCGCTTTATCACCGAGAAATTGTAGAGCTCTCAAGTACTTTTCCTTGATTCTAAGCATCCTGCGTGATCGGTCAAAAAGCTATTAGTTCAAAACCGAATCCTTCGGATACGGATCCCCAAATTAATGGTTCCCTTGATGTATCGGAGGATTCTTTTAGCCTCGAGAGGTGGGTTTCGATTGGTCGCGATCGATAACGGGAGCATAGATAAGCGGCAAAGACAATGTCAGTCGCTAGTCGTTAGATACATGAGAGACCCAATAATACTTGGTATTTGGTAGGGTCAACCAATTTCCATGTAAATCAACATCTAATTTCTTGGTATGAGCCATTGGTGTGGCATAAGTATCACGGTATTCATTCCAAATTTGTTTAACAGCTCAAGGGCATATTTGGGTGACTCAAGAAAATACCACGGGGTGATTGATGAACTTGCGGTCCTAGAAAGAACGTAAGTTCACCCATCATGGACATTTCAAAATTTTTCTTCATGAGTTTTGCAAAAGCGATTGAAAACTTTTTATGTGTTGACCCAAAAATGATGTCATCCACGTAAATTTGAACAATTAAGATGTGTGTCCCGTGATATTGTATGAAAAGAGTTGGATCAACCGAGCCTTTGGTGAAATTATTGGCAATGAGGAAAGATGATAGCTTATCGTACCATGCCCGAGGGGCTTGTTTGAGACCATATAGAGCTTTGTTCGGTTTGTAGACATGGTTCGGGAACTCGGGATCAACGAATCCATCCGGTTGGTGACATAAACCGCTTCTTTAAGTTGCCCATTGAGAAACGCCGTTTGACATCCATCGATGAGACCGTCATATTCATATGAGCGCGAACGCGAGAAATATCCGAACGACCTCAAGACGAGCAACCGGAGCAAAAGATTCTTCAAAGTCTATTCCTTCTTCCCGACGATAACCCTTAGCAACTAGACGTGACTTGTTTCGATGACGTTCCCTTCAAATCCAATTTGTTTTTCCAAATCTATTTTAGACCAATGACGTAGACCCTGCTGGTCTTTCAACCGCCTCCCATACTTCAAGACGCTTGAATTGGTTGAGTTCTTCTTGCATGGATTCAATCCAGTTGTCTTTTGTCATTGCATCCTTAATGTTTTAGGTTCGATTGGCGGGGCGGTGAGTGCATAAATGCAATGTTCACCATCCGAGTGAAGACGTTGTCTCGTAACGACCGTTGATTCGGGTTGCCAATAATATTAGCCGAGGATGGTCTTTAGTCCATCTATGTGTAGAGGTTGATGTTGATATACATTGTGCGATTCGAGGATTCAAATGGTTTGTTGAAGATTCCGCAACATCCGTGCGGCGCCTCATTGGCAAACGGGTTGAAAAACACATTTGGATCAAAATCTGCGGTGGGGTACTTCATTCGAATATCATCACCGGTTCATCATTGTTGGAAGCGGTGTGTTCAACTGTTGTGTTGGAGTCAATTGGTGTAGGTGCATCTTCAACGATGGTTGTTGTAGCAGTGTATCGGTATAAGAATATTATCGGGTTGTGCGGTGAAACAATGGATACACCAGAGCACGTTCATCAATGTCGTCACGGATCGTAGGAGCAAATAACCTTTCCATTTGTTGACGAGTTAGTGAGGGCTTTCTTCACCGATGATGGGGTTGAGGAAGTTTAAGCGGTTGTGACCGGGTTCTAAGTCATATACTCGTAAGCCATTTCCGTGAGTTCATCGAAATGAGCATGAATCGCTTCCATTACCTCCTTAGTTCGACGATTCCAGTTCGAAACCTTTAGAATTGTCACGATATCCAATAAAGACTCCAATATCGCCTTTGGCTTTTAGCTTTCCAAAATCATCACGATCATTATTTGGATAGCAAAGGATCCAAATACATGAAAGTGTTTGAGGTTCGGTTTATAGTTGTGGACAAGCTCGAAAGGTGTTTTGTTGTGGCGTTTGTGATCATAGAACGGTTTTGAGTATAGCATGCGATGATCGACACGCCCATAAGTAATCTGGAAGTTTAGCATTGATTAACATTGTTCTTGCGCTTCCACTAACGCTCGGTTTCGTCTTTCAACAACTCCGCTTTGTTCGTGTGTCCGTGCAATAGATGTTTGATGTCGAATTCCCACTTTCTCATAAAATTCACGAAGGGTTTTGTTAATAAATTCGGTTCCTTTGTCTGCTCGATGATTACGGCGGTGTTGCGGAGTCGAACTCCGTATCTTTGTGAGAAGGTGATGATCATTTGTGGAGCTTGGTCTTTGCTACGAAGAAAGTAGACCCAAGTCCATTGTGAGTAGTCATCAACAATTACTAAGATGTAGCGTTTGCCATTGATCGTTTGCACGCATCGGGCCACACAAATCCATGTGAAGAAGATGAAGCACATCTTGAGTCGTGTTCCACCTTTGAAGGAAAATGAGCACGAGTGCTTTTCCCTTGTTCACATGTGAGCAAAGGTGATCTTTTGAATCCGGAATCGTGGAGTCCTTCAACTAGTTTGTGTCGAGCAAGGTTGGTGATGGTTTGAAAGTTTAGATGTGAGAGACGACGGTGCCATAGCCAAGATTTTGTTGATGTTGCCTTAGAAAGTAAGCGGATGGGAGATGAAGCAACCATGTCTTGCATAGAGATAGTGTAGAGACTAGAATTACGCGAGCCGGACATAAGATCGCTTCCTTGTAGATCACGAATGAAACAAGTTTTCTCCCCGAAGCAACCTCCAAATCTCCATCACAAAATTGACCCATCGAAACAGATTGTGACCGAGGCCTTCCACATAGTAAACCCTCACGATTTCGATGTTCCCATTAACATAATCTCCATAGCCCATGATGGTCGCTAAGTGATCGTTCCCGAATCTGACGGTGCCAATGAACTTTGCAATAAAGTTTGATAACAGTTTAAGGTTGCTCGTCATGTGTCGGGAACATCCGCTATCAACAATCCAGAATGATCCAGATCACCGCATTACACACGCATTTACACGGATGGAATAGAAGTAGATGTGGAACCCGAAATGTGAGAGGTTCCAAGCGTATATGTTAGACATACACACATTTATAATTTTAGGCATCCATTTAAATCCTAGTGTGTTATATATCCATTTCTGCCATCTATAACTACTCTTTGCTTTAGTCTTAGTGAAAGCACTAGGTGATACTACATTCTTAGGAGGTGTAGTGGGAGCTACTGTGATAGCAATGGTTGCCTTAGAATCTAAAGAAGGTGGTTTACCAAGCACAGACTTAGAATGATTAGTGGGCCTAGAGGTATTCCGATTCTTAGATTCCGTAATCTAGAGATTATAGCTTTAGCAACACATTTGTCATGACAATCGAATTCATACTCTTTTGACATATATCACAAGGTGCATCGATCGAATATCAAAGGTACTCAACGGTTTAGCATTCGTTACATCACTATTTCTATTACATTTGCCGACGCAACATCTATAGTGGAAGTAACTTGAGTTTTATTCAGATTCCTAGGGTGTTCTTCTACTTTAGCATTCCTTATTGATCTTTTCTTAGGTCGCAACTTCCTATTCTTCGTTTGAGTGCTCTTAGGTGTGAAGTGCGGACGCTTGGAAAGATGCAACTATTCTGTTTCAAGAGAGGAAACACATTAGCAACTTGTGATTTGGCGGTGGGAATTCTAGGTTCACGATTACTAAGTGTGACCGGTGCTAATCTCTTAATCACAAGAGGCGGAAGTTGTTCATACTTTCCTAACATTTCCGTAACTTAGAGATGGTGTGAATCGATTTTGATTTTCGTAACTAAGATTACCAAAGAAAATTCATGACTTCTCTAGTGTGAGCAAGATAGTGATCAAGTTCGTTTGATGCTTCATCTCGAGTCTTTTGAGTAAGTCAAATATGACACCATATTCTGCTTAACTTTTAAAAGTTCTTGTTCATATTTTGAGATTTGACTTTTCAAAGACACGCTTTGATCATCCGGTTGTTCAATTTATGATCGAAGATTTAGCACTCAATTGAGCGATTTTCTTTTGAAAACTAAGTTGATGGTTGTGAATATCTTTTCACACCAATGAAGACGACGCTTTGCATTGTAAATTTCCGTGTTTAATCGCTTATTTTCGACTTTTAAAGACTCGATCCAAGCACATTATCGGTGTTTTCAACATTAATAACAGCTTTCAACAATATCGGCAGAGATATGATCGATGCATATGGCAACGAATAGAATAGCACAACATTATGGATATCAAGCCGATAACATCTTCCAAGAGTCGATCAACATCTTTTCTCAACGCTTTTTTTTCGCTTTGTGTTAGTAATAGATGTTTCGCTTTTCTCGAAACGTTTTTCATTACCCAAGTTCCTTATGAAAATCCTTTTCCTGTGCAATTGCACAACTTTTCAAGTTTTAACATTAGGTAAAAGATTTTTCTGAAAAATGTCTCTTTGTTCGCGCCAGAGGCGATTGAAAATGTTCAACTTTGATTTCGGATCGATATTCTATCTCATGTTGTAAAATTTTGAGGTCACCATGAAAATGTCAAAATATCAAGAATTTTTCGATTTTCGGTTGTGAGTTTACTTCGCTAATGGAAGGTAAAGGACCATAAGTTTGTGCAAAGACTGCTTTGGGATTAACAATAGAAGACTCGGTGTTTTGATGATAACCCTTGGTGTGTTAGAAGAATCCGTTGGTGTGACGAAGTGACCGCTTTTTATAATTAAAAGGTTTGTTGTAAACAACGTTTTTAATTTTGATCGACTCTCGTCTTCCACGCATCTAATTCCTCTTGACGATGGTATTCAACAACACTCATGACAAGATTATCAATTTTGTATTCTGACCGGAAACTTCGGAGTAGGTTTGAATGTTTTTAGTGAAAGCTTTGGTTTGTAATCGCCTAGATTTTTCCATATCCATTTGGATTAGGTTTTAAGGTGAACTTTTCAATAGTCATTCGATTCACCATGTTTGTAAACAACAGCTTTAAACTCTTTAAGTTTGTTTTGCAAACCGAGAATTTCGCAAGAAGGTCATCTACCCGATTCGTTGAATGCTTTTTGTATGCGGAGAACTGCTTTTGACAATTTAACAACTCAAATTTTAGCTTTTGATTTTCCAAGGTGAGAGCGTTAATTTGTTTTTATGTTCATGTTTCGGTTGTTCTAATTCGGACAACAAAGCATTCTTCGAGGCGGCTAGATCACGATCCGTCGCTCTAAATATTTTTCGTTTGATGAGATTTTGCAAAGCGGCTTCAAAACCTTTTTCACGGTTTTCTTGAGTTTTGAAAAGTTGAGTTGCATTTGTAAACATTCAAAATCCTTGGTTAACAAAGCATTTTACTTTTTAAGGATTGATTTAATGCATAACATTCCTCCATTTTGATTTTATGGTCTTGAATTAACCGAGCAAAATCCGGATGAGGCAACAGATCATCTTGTTCAACGGAGTCTCAACATGATCAATCGTTAGATCCTCAAAACGACCACGGAGTCAATTTGATTATCAAAGGGACCATAAGGTCATCTTGATCGTCAAATGTAACTACTGAGGTTAACTTGAAAATCATCGAAGAAGATGTAGAAGACTCATTTTGAATACCGATCCGTGCTTGATTCGAGATATTGGCGGAGATATTAGTTCGAGATATGATGATGGTTTGTTCGGTACTGAGACAAGCCATCGGTGTCATACACTGGCCTGAATCACTCATGTGCAGCTCATGCATATTAGCCATCAACATAACAAATGCATTAGCTTGCAAGTCCTCCATGTCATCATCCGAGTCTCGCATCCGCCATAAAGCTCGTTTTTGTTTGTGAGATCCACCACTTCATCCTTAAGAGCCAAAAGTAAGGCCTCTTTGAAATAAGCACCGCCCCTAGTCCTTGGCTTTGGGCATGCATTAGCCAGTGTCCTTCTCATTGCGCTTGTAGCATCTAAGACCATTTAACCGATTCGAGCATTTCTGCTCCACCACTGAGCTCATTGTTATTCCTTCCCACAAGATTAAACCCTTGACCACCGCCCATCCGACGACCATAATCATGATTACGAACTTCAACACGCCCATTGTTCACAACACTTGAGTCCGTGTGTTAGATGAGGAACGAATACGATTGTTGGATTTGTTGGTGTAACGCCAAAAGCATTAGCAATCATCACAAATCCTTGTTGCAATGCTTGAATGGATCGATTTCCTCGGTAGCTTCAACCGACATATGCTTGAGCATTGTTGCTGTATGGAACCAATTGATTTTGTTGAGATTGAGGTTGTTCTTTGTGAAGGTGTGTTGGAAGCAGTTGGTTGAGTTTCTGGTTGAGAGGGATAATTCTGTTGAGCATATAAGGCAAGTTGTTGAGTGTCCGGTTGTGGCTGTTTAGCAATTTGAGCACGGAGAATCCTTTCTCGATCAACTTCCTTTTCATGAGGCTTCAAGTAATCGTACAACAATCCATAGGTTGAATGATGCATGTTCTTCGCTTGACGGAGAAAAATGACATACTTCTCCCATTCTGGACCAAGACTACTCAGGAACTTAGTATTCACTGCAATTCTTGGCATGATGATGTTGTGTTTATCCAAATCATTGATGATATCTGAAAATCGATGATGATAGGACTCTAGTGTCTCTCGTGTTCAATCATGAAGTGTTCATAAGCCAAGTAAATTTTGGATTCCAAATCCTCCGATTGAGTCTGCATCCTTCCATAAGAAGACGAATATGATCCCACATTTTTGTGCGTCTTTTGAGCATCAACACTACGAAGAATTGGGTTTGGTAATCCTAAAAGGATGTATTCCATTGCAAGTTCATCGCTTCATAGTGTAGAAGTTCTATAGGATTTAAATCGCAATGTAGCAATGTTGGTTTGTTCATCTCTTGGTGGAACTAGCGTTTGGATCTCCGGCACAATGACGGTTGGCATCTCAAATGGACCTTCAAGATAACCTTCTTTAAGAACTTTCCATGTGGCTTCTTCGCATCACGTAACCTAAAGAACCTTATCACCCATTGATCGTAGTTTCGGAGTGAGCATTGGAGGTCTATCAAGTGATCCACTTCATGAATTGATTGTTGGCTGCTTAAAGCTTCACACATCTTTGCAAACCAAGTGGGTTCCTTCATAGTGCTTCGTGATGGATGTTGATTGAAATCGTTTGTGTAGGGTAGAGTTTGAAGACTTGGTGGTGGTTGAACCATTTGTGGTTGTGGAATTGCACCAAGTTGTGGAGTATGTTGCTGATTAAATTGTTGTTGATTCCATTGTTGATGTTGTGGAGTTAATTGTTGTTGTTGTTGATGATTATAAGTGTGAGGGAAGTAGTTAGAGTATGGTGGTTGAGACATGATGATAAACTTGTGTAGTAAGAATGGATCTTTGTAGTCGAATGAACCTTTGTTGATGAAGTATCCTTAGGCGAGAAATGACAAGAACCAAGTAGCACTTATGCGTAAAAACACCAAAAGTTACGCGTAATAAGAATAGTTACGCGTGAGATTTAGCTTACGCAGCAGCGTGAGAAAAGACTAAAGTTATGCGTAAATGATAGTTAGGCGTAGAAAGTTAGGCGTGGGATTACCTTATGCGTAGTACTAGGTCTACGCGTAAGATGAATCTTAAGCGTAAGATTTTCTACGCGTAAGCTTTATGCTTAAGCGTAAGATTAGGTTTTATCCCAAGTGATCTTTAAACTTCACAAAGGCAAAAGATATCCAAAGTCGACGTATTTTCGGACTTATCCAAGTAAGAAAACACGGAATAAACCGTAAAATTGAAGATCAAACCAAGGAGAGTCTTACGCGTAATATTAGGGTTTTGTTACGCGTAGGATTACTCGTAACTTTGATTCTATCCAAATGTGTTTCTAAACCGCTTTTTGTTATGGAATAGCTTCAATAGTACCAAAAGAACACAATAGTGTGAATTTTGATGTACCAAAGCACTAAACGGGTTACGCGTGATTACACCCACGAACAAAACAAGCTTAAAACGTAAAAACACGTAAAGTTTGAAACTTTTGTCAAAAACAAGTATTTTAACACCTCAAAACATTGAAAGTACAAGAATCTTGGATTAAAAAGTGTAAAAACGAGTTTTAAGATGACCAAAGATAGCGTTATCTCTACGCCGTAAGATTCAAAACCAAAACTTCAAAACAAACGAGTACACCCAACTATTTGGCGATTGATACCACTGTTAGGTCACTTTTTACAACACAAGCTTATAAGAGAAAGAGATGAAGGCGGATGAACAAGTTAACACACACACACGATATAGTATGACGGTTATGAAACAAGAATGAGAGAATAATCTTGAACAACCAACCTTCAAATGAGGGTTTACAATAGTTATATAGGCAAGGAGCTAGGCAACACTCCTCTCCTTCCCTATTCCTTATTGGTCTTGGGCCTCACATGGGCCTTCTATATCGGACCTTAAACAAACATAAAGGCCATAATAAAGCTACCTATTACATATGAAATATAAATACTTGAAATCTAGGAGTGATTCCAACAATTTTTATTAATTTTATTTTTTTACATAGTTAAGTATCCGTTTGATAAGTATAAATATGATGTAGAAAATGATTTTGTATGTTTATAAACATATTGTTCGAGACTTAAAACATTATTGAGATGATTTTGAATTGTAGAAATTGTATATTACACCTATCATGTAAAACTATAACATAAACACATTATTGTAAAATTCACGTTTGTGGTATTTTACTAATGAGTAGATGGAATTTTATTATATTTGTATATTACATATCATTTGGTAAGTTAAAAAATTCCACTCAATTTTAAAAGTTGTATTTGTTTTGTGTGTGTATGTTTTTAAATAAGTCTACATAATACACAAAAGAAAATATATTACTGCTATCAATGCATATCATCATTGCTAGAAGAAGTTGATATTAGTGTATATAAAGATTATCGGTATGATTTTTCCGTCTATTATATATATTGACTTTTGGTTTTCTCTCTTCATCCCACCTACTCTCTCTTCTCGAAAAAGCCATCAAGAACCGGTTAGTTTTGGTTTAATTGTATCATATGTGTTGGTTTTTTTTTTAATTTTGTTCTTGTTTTTGATATAGTAGTTTTACTTGATCTATGAATCTTTGTATGATTATAGCATTGTTAGAATGATTATTAAGATGATTTTTAATCTGTGATATATATTCCGATCTTGAGTGCATGCGTAGTGTAGCAGAAAAGTTAAAGATGTTTGTTATCATATTCGTAGTTACTCATCAAGAAACATGTTTTTTTGGTAATAATAGTGATGATCAATTGGTGACTTATGATATTTGGTTGAATGAATATGTATGTTGAAATTTGTAAAACGACTGATGATTTTTTCCTTTAGATTATGATTTGTTTTTAACAACTTTGTTATTATAGTATATGATTTTAGTTGAAGGAATATTTGTTTTTAATGAAGATCAATTAGTGGCGAGATTTCATTCGTTATTAGTATCATCAGATGATGAAACATGTTGTATGAGTTAATTATTATGTTAATGATGGTAGATGTTTCATATGGTTAAAATCCGAGAAAAGTGAACTCGTTATTGCTAGTTAGGTTTAGTGAATAGTACTTGTGTTTGTAGGTTTGTAACATAAATTAATACGTAAATAGTTTTTTTTTAATTATAGGCAGATGTTTGTAAATAACATTGTTGTATATGATGGATAATTGAAGCATGCTTGTAGTATAACATTGTAGTTTTTGAAAACTTGAGAGTTTCTTCTAATAGATGTTTGTTTTTTGATTAAATAGAATGACGACTCAATTTATCGTGTCGGCAAACACACGAAACTTTAGAACAGTACAGGTAATTTTTAGCCGTTGTTACTTATAATATATATATGTTACTAAATTTTCCAATATGGATATAAATAAAGTTGAAATTAATTTACGTTGTCTGTTTTTGAATGCAGATTCTACCAAGTGTCTTTACGAATGAGCTGTACACAGGCAGTCGATGGCTGTATTTAATTCACAACAAATGTACAATGCACAAAGTATGGATAAAAAAGTTCCTGGTAACCTTTATGCACTGTTTTCGGACGAATGGAAGCAATTTGTTGATGAGAGTCGTTACCGGAACGTGGCAATGCTACATTTCATACGTCAAGGAGAAGACATGTATTATGTAACTGCGTATGATAATGCAGGTGCTGAAGTTGGTGGATATAAGAATGCTGATGTAGGAACTCGTAAAAGGCGCTGTTTTGGTATGTTGGGAAGGCTTGACCAGTCAGATGTAAGTTATTTGGCCTTAATTTATTGACGGTCATAGTTTAATTGATATTGTATATGCTATGTTTAACACATATTTACTTTGTTATGCAGCTGCTTCCTCAGCAATTTATGCCTCAAATTAAGAGAGTAAGAGTTATGGTGAGTGGCCGGCTGGCTGCGACCGTCACACAGAATCGCATTGCTCTTCCTGGTAACACACACGGATATGTTTTTAGTGGAGTTGGATGGGATTTGTTGGTTTTTTTGGAAGGACTGAAGGTTGGATCGCGTATGGTGTTCACTGAGATTGAAGAAGGAACCGTGTCTATGATTTCATTTGCTGACGATGGTTTAGGAATGCGGTTGGAGAACATCCCACGTGTGATTTTGAATGACGAAAAACCGTTTAAAAAAAGCTGCATTGACAAAGGTATGTTTTTAGATTGTAATTCTCAAAAACATGTGTTTTGCTGTTATTTTGAGATTGATAATAATATAGTTGCATCTTTTAATATCTTTGGAATGTACGAAATGTAGATCCTCGTATGAAACATAAATGTGACTAGTTTAATCACTCTGATCATGATGATGAGGAAGATTGCTTTTATCAAGATGTTGTGGCTTACGTAACTGGCAGAGGTCGGCTGGTAAGTGTTTGTTATATTTAATGCGAGAATGTTTTACGTTTGCAACATACAGTTTTGTGTTACTTTTTGGATTGTGCATTTACTTATGTTTTGTATTCCAAAATAATTTGTTGAATGCAGACTATACCATGGGATTTTGCTGGGCCTTATGAAATGTATAAGTACCACAATGCAGTTCTGATTCACGATGATGAAACTTTCTATGTGAATGTCGACTGGGAAAAACATAAAGATAGGCCTGACAGTAAAAATCATGTGACTATCAAGACTAATTGGAAGGATGTTGAGAAGAGGTGCGAGTGGGACAAAGACAAAACTGTGAGGTTCAAACTCATTAGGATGGTAAAGGATGAAAAGCAAACTGTGAATGTACGTAAGCCGGTGATGATTCCATTGTTCCATATGTGTTAGAAGAAGATGGTTTGGATGGTAGAATATATTTTGGTACCGTATCAGATGAAACCTTTAGTATGTTGGATTTGAACATATTTTATGTTTTTGTTTATTTGCTGGTGTAGGTTTAATTTCTGTGTGGTTGTGTATGGCATGATAGTTTTGTTGAACAATGCTACCTGATAACTTGGTTATAAGTTAATGTGTTATGTATGTGTAATTAAACTTTAAACTATGGTTTTAAATTGCCACAGACATCAATTTTATGTATTTGGATGTTCTATATCAGAAGTTATTTGTTTGTGTTGGCATCCTCGAAATTGGTATAGACGCTGAAGCATGTATAGGTAAGTTGACAACTGACACACTTAAACATGAGTATATTGCATATTCAGATTTAGAGATTAAAATATTAAGATTCAGTAGGGAATGGATTGAAGTGAATGCAGGTTGTTCAGTTGGCGGAGAAAATATTTGTTTGACACTATGATTACATTTGTTTAAATAATGAAGGCGTTTAGTTATTATAATGAAATTTATTAGTTGCACAAAAATTTAAAGCTTTAATAAAAGGATTAGGAGTTTTGGTAGTAAAAGTTTATTTTGAATTTTGTGTAACTGTAAACCCGTTTGCGCGCTTTCCTTGTAGCAATTTTTTTTGATTTGTGCAAAGTGACGTTCACATAAAAGCGAAACCCAAATTTAACCATTGTTTATGTAAAATGATGGATTGTTAGTAAGACGTCGTATATATTTTTTGATCCGTTAATGAATCGACGGTTGTTTGTAAAGTTTAGATAACGAAAATGTATTAATGTCATATAACGATGAACTTAAATTCTAAACAAAGCTTCTTTGTAGACAACATTAGTAGTTGATTTTGCGTATTTCCTTCTTCATCACAAAGATAAAATCTTCAACCCTTTTTTGCTTTTGACCCTTGAAACAACTACGTACAGTTGCCCGTGTGAAAAAACCGGCCGTTGTAGAAACAATCCAACTTGTGTTAATGTTTGTCCTTGACTTTTGTTTATGGTCATTGCAAAACACAATGCGACCGGAAATTGTCTACGATTTAATTTAAACGGGATCTTATTATCAGAAGGACTTAACACCATCCTTGGGATTGCGCAAATTGTACCTACATTACCGCCTGATATAATCTTGGCTTCTATTATGTTGACGCCCATCCTCAGCACTTGAAGCCTTGTTCCGTTGCATAATCCCGCCGTTTGATCTATGTTTCTCATACACATAATTGGAGCTCCTATTTTAAATGTTATAGAATGGTGTGGAAGGCCTGGAATTCGAATGCTATTTAGGAACTCAGTTGTGTAAAGTGAGTCATTAAAGTTCGCATCCATATCGATAATACCAACTGAGTCGTAGTCGTTGTGTGCGTGTTTGATTCTCCGGTAGTTTTGCGCATTCGATCGTTGATCATATCCACAAGCTCATGAGTCGGTGCGAGGATTGCTTTTCTTCAAAGAATTTTGGTCTCAGAGGTTTTGGACCAAACCGGGTATGTTTGTTCGATAATTTGTAGCGATATGGTCCGAATCTGGTATCAACATATCATCAGGGAATTCAACCGTCGCTTTTCCGTCGTTCTTTCCACCGATTGTACCGTTTCCTATGCTTAATATCCAATCCGCAAAGTCTTGTATTTCTTTTCTCTCAGAGTTAGTTGATCTTGTTCCAAGCCTGATGTTTATAGTCAGCCGCATGACTTTGCAATGTTGCCACAAATATGAAGCGTTGATTGACGCATGAACGACATCATATCGGCTGCCGTTTGTAACCACTGGCAATATTTGTCGGAAGTCTCTGCCAAAAAGAACCACTTTACCTCCAAATACTTTTTCGAATTGTTCAAATGTGGATGTACGACATATGTCTTTTAGTGTCCTATCGAATGCCTCATAACAATGTCTGTGTGTCATAGGAGCCTCATCCCATATTATTAGTTTACACATTCTTAGTAATTCGGCTAGGTCACTGTCCGCTGGAATATGACATACTGAATCTTCCACTACGTTTATAGGGATTGCGAATCGAGAATGTGCGGTCCTTCCGCCTTCTAACAAAAGTGATGCGATGCCGCTTGATGCAACGTTAATGACTATTTCGCTTTTGATCTTAATGCGCGGATAATGTTTTGTATAGGTATGTTTTCCGTCCCACCATATCCGTATACAAAGTACATTCCTCCTTTTCATTGTTAACGTCGTCCATTATTGTTCGTATATATGTCTTTTGTTCGTGTGTCAATGTCTTGTAAAGCGTTCCGTGTTGTATTCTCAATTCGTCTTTGTTGTATTTCACTCATCATACACCAATCTGCTAGTTGCCCATTGTTAACATCTCGTTAGGGTATGGCATGTTTGGTATATTTTTTAAGCTTTTGTTGTTACAAAGTAGCATGTGCTCAATATATGTTAGACATATATTCTTCCTCTCAATGTCTGTAAGCTCCAAGTCTGCAAATGGAAACAAATGGGTTGGTTATGTAAATTTGGTTTATTTTAATTTTTTTATTAAACGTATTTCTGCATGTTTCACACTATATCAATTTGTATTGAACTTAGAAGATAGGCAATCATTTCACCTATTTTTTCCCAACATTATATTTTCTTTTAATTAATACATTGTTTTGTTTTATGTTTCTCATAAATCATTAATCTCCTACCTAACTTTTTCTCACACCGATTTTCCGGCTATCAATCAAGGTATTTTACGTTTTTTTTCCTAACCCGTTATAGTCAGTAATTTTTTTGGGTTTATACACTTGTACTGTTGTTGGTTTATTAGTATGTTTTAATTTCGCCATTGATTTGTTGTTTTACTTTTCCGGTTTGAATAGTGGTTGTTAGTTAGTATTTTTTAAAAAAAAATATAATAAGTGGGGTATTATGTTTACAAATTGTTTGTTATTTGATTGTTATGTTTGATTGTTGTTTGGTATTATATTTTAAAACGCCTAATTTTTTTAATGATTAAAACTGTACATGTGTTTGCGGTTGATGTTTATGATTTGGTTTTATTGGGTGGAAAGTGTTTTATATAATAATGTATTGAATACAAATAGTTTGTTTTGTTTTGATGTTGTACTATGTGGTTGGTGTTGGTAATTTAATTGTTCTTTGTTGAAGTATTGTTTTCTTTGCATCCGGTTTTGAACTTATGTTATTGTTTGTATAATCTTTTGGCGCATCGATTTTATGTTTTTCGAGTTTGTGGTTGTGTAGCTTTGTGTTTGTCACTTGTTTTGTGTAGATGATGTGATCATTGTTGGTTTAACATACTTTAGAAGCTTAAGTAGTGTCTTGTTCTATATGTTTAATTTATAGTTTCACTTGTTATTTGACTTTTTATTTGTTTTTTTTGTGTAATATGGTATATGAATTTGAATAGTCATTTTGGTTTTATACTTTTGACAGAGTGGTCGTTAAGTAAGTACGTGTATGAGATATATCTTGTTGTGTTTAGGTAAGCATAATGGTGAGAAGACACATTTGAATAAGTCACGTGTTAAATGCTGTGTATAAAGTTGATGTTAAAAATGGGCTGAAATTGAAAATACAGATATTTTATGAGTTTGTTTGTTTTTGATTAATTGTAAATATTCGGTTGTTGTGAACTCATATTTACGTCTTGTAATTTTGCTTTTATGACGTTTTGTTATGTTGGTTTAACTTGTATGCTTTAAAATTGATAGGAAAATGGCCATTGAGTTTGTTACAATGTTGGATGTTTTACTTTTCCCGATTCTCGGTATTCATTGTTTTATTAGCACGTTTGGATTGATTATGGTATGCTCTTTTATGTTTAATAATTTGATTAATATCGTGGTTTTTGTTTTGTAGGTCCTTCCGTTTGTTTATAATTTTGAGGCTTATAATGGTAGTGACCACGCTTATATTGTCACCGGATGGTTATCGTTTGAGTGATGTTGAAGAAACCACGTTATGGACAATGGTACTGTGTGGCGAAAAATGGAGGAGTATTGCAACCGATACCTTGATGAGGAGGTTCAAGTTTTACACTTTGTGGAGGAAGGAACGATTGCTTTTACGTGATGGCTACTATAGCAACGCAAAGAAGCTTATGGTTATGAAGGGCCGTTTGCTTCGTTTAATAGGTTTAAGATGACTGTGATGCCGTATCCGCACGTGCTTCAGGTTGTGTAGTTTAATGCTATTATTTTGTTTTTAATTTTTTAAAACATAATGTTTTTGTATGTTGTTATGTCTTAAAATTGTAGGATTTTGATTAACGTTTGTTTTTTGGCGTTTCGGACAATCCCGGTGAGCTCATGTTTGGATTAGGAGAGGAGGATGAAATAAGAGTTCTCGTAAATGGTGTTTCTTTTGGGTGTAATGTGCGACGTCAAACCGAAGTAATGACTATCAGTTGGTTGCTGATTCATTTAACGCGATGATTGAAGCAATAGGACTTGAACCCGGAACATTATGTGTGCTAACGAAAAACAGGGGACGGAGATTCTGGTTTGATGCTTTCAGTGACGATGGGAGTATTGTTACTGACCCTGTTTTCAAAGGAGCAACAACGTTAAGAAGGCAGCAACTTTAGTTGACGGGTGATGAAAGGCGTAAGTTGAGTTGGTTATATATTTTTCAGAAAAATGTTTTTACAGTTGTTTGCGTAATTCTTTTAGGATGTAGTGGTTGTAAATTAGTTTTTGTAGATGATGATAGGATGAAACATGTTTGCTCTTGGCGTTCCACATGGATCACTTTGGAGAAGGTCACAGAGCTTTTATAAGAGTTACGCGCATATTAAAGCTAAAAGCGATTGGTATGTGTGGTCTTTACTTTTCGATGCAATGTGTATGTTTTAAAATCATGGCATTTGTATTTGTTTTAACTGTAATTTTGTCCGAGCCATTCTGCGTCATTCCAAGTGAACAACCCTATGCACATCTACAACAGAACTTTGATCATACACCAAGAATACAGGGACGAATTCCGAGTACGTATGGATTTTCACCCAGAAAATCCTACCAGGACTAACCATGTAAATGTGTTTGGGAGGTGGAGGCTGTTAGCGGAGTCATGTCGGTTCCCGTATTCAAAGTTGATCAGGTTTAAGTATGTTGGAAATGGTTATACGGTGGATGCTTCAGAAGGTGAAAACCCTGAATATCCGATATTCCATATCTGCTGAAAGACAGAGTCTTTGTTGTTGGTGTTAAGGGTGGAAGATGCACAAAGTGTTTTGCGTTTTGGTTGTTGGTTCAAAGATGATGTCGTATGGTTTAGTTGTTTAAGTGTGTGGCGTTTATTTCGAAAAGGTGTAGATATGTATTTTAATATTTGGTTATGTATTTATGTTTAAATAGTCTGTTTGGACGTATGTTGCTGTTTGTAGGTTGTGTAATATGTAAGTATGGATGTGAATTAGGAAGACTATGTTTCTGGTTGTGTAAGATATTGTAATGTTATATTATTATGATGTGTTATTATATTTTGTGTTTGTATGCTTTATTTTGTGTTTTAATGAATTTTACACATTATTATACCCTGGACGTTGTGTTTTTAAAATGGTGAGTGCATCATATATTTGGTTGTATATTTGTATGTGTAATGACATTATATTTTATTATTATTTTGTTTGGGTTGCGTAGGTTTGATTGTATTTTGGTTATTGTTTTATGTATGTGTCACTTGAGATGTACATCGTTTGTGTTTTGATGCGGCAGAGTTTGTTTTAGCGTATACCGTCTTCAGTTCTGGAGGTTCAGGTTTGTTTTCTTTGAGTGGTATATTTTAGTTTTCTGTGTTAGTATTGTGTATTTTTACAATTGTATTTTTGACTTTTATTGTTTGTGTGCAGGGAATTGGAGCATGAGGGCGTCTGTGTAGTTTGTCGTTCAGACGTCCGGGACGTATTATCTGGTGGATGTGGTTGCATTTTTGTGTAAGTAATTTTTTTTTCATATTTTTTTTATTGAATTACTACTTTAGTGTTTGCCATATGTTTTTTTACATTTGTATCTGTTATCCATTTTTAGATTTGGTTGGTAAAAGACATAAGTACTTTTTCAGTGATGTGGGTGCGGAGTGTTAAGGTTAAGATGTATTTGTTTTGGTTATGTTTAAGTAGAAGGTCGTTGTTGTAGTAATACCTGGGTCATTCCTTTTTTTACGCTCGATATATATAACGTCTTCTGCCATTTTTTCCCATGTTTTTTCATAAACAATCTCTAGCCTAGACATGTTGTCCGTCATAAGTAGCATCACATAAAAAGACCGCAAGTAATTTCCTGTTCCCCAATGGCTGGCTTCCATCAAACCGTCTATATATTCTTTGTCATCTTCCAACAGACCGCGTGCTTGACAGGCCTCTTTATATGTTGGGTAAACAACACCATCGTACTCCTTTAAGTCCTTCCAATCTGTTGCTCCTCGAACCTTGTTTAGCAATACTCTTAAGTAGAACATTTCTCCGAAAGAAGGTGGCACATGATGTACGCGTCCAATACATGTGCCTTTTGCCTTGGAACCCGGATCCTTTCTTCTTGCTTCCATACATAATGTTCGGAAACTCATGGTAAAGAAGTTTCGAGCTTTTGTGTCGGTTTTGTTTCGTTCCATCCACGCAACAAACTTTGTTTCATTCATAAAGCCTTTTCCAATGCAAAATCAATGCTTTCATTTGCCTCAAATATAACAGATTGCTCTCCTTGTAAGTGAAAGGGTAATCTTTCTGGTGGGAACACAGAGTGTATGTCAAACCCATAGATCCTCCACGCCGCGCACGCCGATAGATATCTACATCGTAATAATCTTTGATTTCATCGACATCTTCATCTTCAAGTGCCATTGTGGCTCTGTCCGGTCCCTTGTTAATATATTTGAATAGATATTTTATGGAACCAACTTGGTTGCACCACTCTACGTTTATATGTGATTGAAAACGCCGCAGTAAGCCTGGATTGTAGGGTACAACATATCCGTTATGCAAATCGATGCCGCTCTTTTTTATTGTTGTACTGTCATTTCTTCTTTTATAAATTGCATATCCAGACTCATCAATGAAGGTTTTATCATTAAATTCCTTTGGGAATTTTTTGGTGCATTTGTTCTTTACCGTGCACGGACAGGTCGGTCTATCTGGACCACATGGGCCGTGGATCATGTGTTCGGTAACAATTTTATAAAGTTCTGGATCTTCATTTTTGTCCGTATTTCAGATGAAATAAACCGATCTATTTGTGCTGGATATTTTATTTTGTATTCTTCTTCCAGAAATAGCAAAATGTGAGCATGAGGGAGTCCTCTCTTTTGAAATTCAATGGTGTAGACAGCTGCGTGAATAACATAATGTGAGTGATTGTTTTGAAATTGATTGTTGTAGAGAAATTTGAAGTAACACAATTTAACTAATAGTAGATAATGTAGCATTAATTACATTGGTTTGTTTTAAAATAAATTTTATAAATATAAGAACACGCTTTCGATCGATCAAGTAATGTTTGTCTTTTAATTCTCTCATCATGGTGTCTAGCTTTTGCTTAAAACACGTGTTATCACATCCGCCTGTCTTGATTTCAATCCTTTTCAAAGAAGAAAACGCTCAATCTCGCCAATTTGGGTTGCATGTGAATGTTATGAACAAATCCGATATCCATAAACCTTGCAAATTGTCATTGCGTCTAGGAAATTCTGCATCATATATCTTGGGCTTCCTGTGAAAGATGATGGCAACACAACTTTTTTCCCCCTCAACTTAACTCCAGAGTTCTCATCTTCGGATAATTTTGCTAATTTGGAGTATGTTTCGCACCTTAGATCTTTTTGCTGGTTTTTGATGTATGACATCCTTTCAGATTCGACCATCGTGTATGCGTCTACAATAAACTGTTGACATAGCCTCCTTGCATTCAAAACCATTGAGAAAGTACCTGGTCTTTCTTGCAATCGGTATGCAAAATATTCCTTCATTGTAACTCTTGTTTTTTATTTGTTGTGTTCTATCGCTGATACCAAAGTGGTAAATGTCTGCTCGATAACCATCTTCAACAGACGGAAACAACAATGGGTATTGGAGTGCAAGATATGATGGATGTAGCTCACTTATTCGCTTGAGGCCACCTTCTTTCATGTGCAAGATGATGTCTCTTTGATTTGTTGAAGAGTCAAAGTCTCTTACAATTAGTGCCGCCACCTCCGTAGATGTTGGAAGGTTGTAATTTCTTCCGTCACGCTCTCCAGTGCCAATAAGTCGTAATTTGAAGTTATTTTGTTCAGTTTCTTTTTGAAAACGTTCTCCAGCCATGCGGAAATTACGCACCAATGGGTTAATTCCATCTAGCAGGTCTCGTAAATCAACTGTTAGTTGGTGGTCGAGCATATGGTTGGTGGAGTTGTTTTCTTCGTATTTGCTGTAATGCACATTTAAATTAACCATTATATAATAAGAATTTATTTTAACGTTAAATAAATTTTTTTTTCAATATGTATGAAATAATTCGATACAAAAAAATGTCAAGTGATTCCTACATACCTGACACCGTTAATCCTATTTTGTATCTCATTTTCTGGATCATAAATATATTGTTGGGCAAACGTTGGTGGCTTTCCTTGCTTAGGTAACAAAGTACCTATTTGATGGTAATTTTGCCCTTGTATCCTATAGCAATATGGTCCTCGACCATCAGTGACTGACATGTCTTGTTTGGCGCCCATTGAGGTGAATGAGAACATTGCGTTATATCGCCGGATATTCTCAATGAATGTTGCGCTTTTTGGATGATCACCATTAAGAAGATCCATCAACAACTTTGGTGGTGTCTGCACTTCCTCTCCTAATGTTACTTTTCCTCTGCTACAACACAGCGAATAGGAATCAGATGTTGAATGTGTGTTGCCTATCATACACTCAGCATGCCATAATAGTGCGCTACATGATGCACATCGGAAAGTTGCATCTCCGTGATCTATGTAATCTGAGAATAAGAGATATTAAAAAAATAACATTAGTATTAAATATGTTTAAACAATGTTACTATGTTTGTTCCAATTAAAAATAGAGTGTTAGTACCGTTTGAAATTCCAGCGAATGAATCTCTCTGTATGACACGTTCAGTATTTTTGTTTGTCTCACTCAACACTTGTTGATGAGATGTTTTCTCATCTTACAACTTTGGTTTTGTCTTTTAGTCTTTGTGACTTGCGCTTTGACGAATATCTAACCGGTTGATCATCTTACGGATACGTTGATGTTTGAATTGTTGCTGCACATTGAAATTTTTAAAATTTGTGTTTTTGTTTTAAATTTTATAATTGCTTGCGAAACTAATACATAATATTCACCGACCGGGTTTTGTTTTTGGTGGCCGTCCCTTGGTCGAGGTGTTGTAGTGACTTCTTCGTTTGTTGTACCGCATTTGTTGGTGAATGTTATTAACAATATACAATATTCTTAAAGTTTTTGGATGTTATTAAAAAATGGAATTTACTTACCTGCTTTTGTTTTTTTCGTTGGAGGCGTGTCAATATTAACAGGAAGTATCTCATCGTTGTTACCTGACATAAGTATAATGAATTAATTTTTAAACATATATTTTTTGTGTAAATACATGGAATAATTAAATTGTGAATTTCTTTATGTTTGTTTACTTACTTGAAGGAACAGAGTATGATGTCTGTTTGTTAAGCTTTCTCCCCGGTCTTCGAATTAGTAGATCATTACTGTCAACTGTTATATTTGAGCATTTAGTTTGTGTAATTTGTGCATTATTGTAAACACACGTATTTATTTTGCAATATCAGTGTACCTGGTTGGTTTGGATAGAATGATGGTTGTAGCGTTGAAACTGGTCCGTTGGTTGTATGTTTAGATTTGAGTAATTGTTCCTCAGAGTCACTTTCAGGTAACGATGATGAAGTAGAAGATGATGTATGTTTGTTTGTCTTTCTACCTGGTCTTTGAATTGTTATAGCATTAATGTGTCCTGTTATATGTTTAAAATTAGTTGCTCTGTTTTAAGCAGTTATGTAACTGGATATATTTAGTTTAGAGTATAAGCGTACCTTGTTTGTTTGGATTGTGAGAGTCACTTTCAGGTAACGATGATGAATTAGAAGATGGTGCATGTTTGTTTGTCTTTCTACCTGCTCTTTGAATTGTTATATCATTAATGCGTCCTGTTATATGTTTAAAATTAGTTGTTGTGGTTTATGCAGTTATGTAAGCGGATATATTTAGTTTACGATATAAGCGCACCTTCTTTGTTTGGATTTTCGAGACACACTTGCGGTAACAATGATGAAGTAGAAGATGATATATGTTTGTTTGTCTTTCTACCGGTGTTTGAATTCTTATATCATTATTTGGTCTTGTTATATGTTTAAAATTAGTTGTGGTGTTTTTTCTTCATAATTACACACAACCGCAATTATGTAAGCGGATATATTTAATTTATAATATAAGCGTACCTTCTTTGTTTGGATTCTTAGAGACACTTGCAGGTAACGATGATGAAGTAAAAGATGATGTATGTTTGTTTGACTTTCTACCGGTCTTTGAATTGTTATATCATTATCAAGGACGTCTGTTATATGTTTAAAATTACTTGCCGTGTTTTCTGCAGCTTATGTAAGCGGATATATTTAGTTTACAATATACGCGTACCTTGTTTGTTTTGATTCTGTGGAGACATTGTTGTTGATTGTGTTGCGGTAGTTGTTTGTTTTGTTCTCGTTGGTTGATCCTCGAGAGATTTGTGGCTTCGTATAAAGAATAACAATATGATGTATGTTTGTCACTTACAAGTTTGTCTACTCTATTATTCAACACATTTACAAAGTCTTACACTCCAAAAATTATTACACACACAACTCATTTATCAAAGTGTGAAAAACAAATATCTTCCTCTCCTCTTTGCTCATCAAAAACCGGCCATCATCAATCTCCAAGGGATCAAGAAAATTTTTCATCTTCAAGTGTGTTTTACAACCTAGAACATATCCTCTTTATGGTTTTGAAATAAAAACCAAGGATATCTAAGTAAACCTTTGTTACCTACACCTCTTCAATTTCACTAGTAAGCATATTTTTATCATTTTTATGTTTCCTTATCATTTTTATATGTTCCTTATCATTTTTGAAGCTCATATGCATGTATTGTAGTTTATACCATTTATTCTTGATTTTTAAGGTTTTATATACTTAATAGTCATCCTATAATTATTCCCAAGTTAATCTTTGGTCTTGATGGTGATTAGGAACCCATGACACCCTAAGAAGGTGTATGGTAGGATTAGATTAGTTTTGGAGTTGATTTGAAGGGATTAGAATAGGTTTTGTCCGTGAAAACTATTTTCGTAAACTCTATTTTGTAATCTGTCCTTAAAATGAAATTCTGGAAAACCTACTGATGGTACGACCCTTTGGCCTTGATTTTTAGAAAATATACTTTAAAACGAATCCGTGGCGCTTGAACGGATAAAACGGAGTTATAACGGGCCGTGGTGAATTTTTAAAGTTTGACACCGACAAGTATTATTTTCTGAAATTGACAGCTTGCTGTTTTGAGTGTTTTCGGGTCAAAACGAGCCTTAAGCTTCACAAATTATTTCGACTTCTCAAAAATATATTAGTTTACTTCGATACGAAGCTAAGGACATATTTTACGTGAAAGCGGAGTTAAACGACAAATATATGGCCGTTTTCATAAAGTTGCCGTAAGTATTATTTTCGAAAATTATATTATTTTTGGCGTAACAAGTATTTCATTAGCTATATCGTCCATGTTTGCGCGTTTTACCCATGATGCAAAACTTTTTATAACAAAGTGTCTTCTAGTAAAATCAAGTTCACCGGCCATATTTTTCAAAACAAAAAGCCGTTTGTCAAGCGGAGTTATGGTTATTTAATTACGGATGTTCAAAGATTGGCCGAAACTCATTTTCTGCACAACATTAGCAAAAACCACCATCTTGAGCCTTGGATATCTTTATGATCGAGACCTTTTGGACGAAAACTCCTGAACTGAAACTTTTAGATATCGATACAAACTTTCCAAAACCGTCGAGTTCGTTCTCTAACGATCGACGTACACCGTTTTACGACCACTTTTCCGGAGCCACTTTTGTTGATTTCATGATTTTCCGACGACATTGTTTTGCGACGAAAATGGTAATTTCACCAAAATCATTATAAAACCATTGTAGGATGACATTTTGACGTAAAACATGTAAAGTCATTTTTGATTGGTCGAGACGTCAAAAGAGTATTTTTCGACGACAGTAATATTTTCAAAACCCGTAAATGGTATAAATATTAGTCTTTGTACATGCTCTTTCAATTTCTTGATAATTAAACACAACTGTTATAAGTAAACAATTACTTATTGTGTTTTGATAGCTTAACAATTTTTTTTTTTTTTTTTTTTTTTTTTTAAAAAAATATCAAGTACTGGTTCTTGTGGATACGCTTGACGCCATCCTTGTGGTTTTGCTGATATCGCTGTATCTTTTGTTATTGCTACTTGTTCTTGAGACATACTTGCAGGTTCATATTCCTCCATTCTTTTAGTTTTAAATGTAGCTCATATGTTGCTGTAGAGAATTTTATTTGTGTGGGTGTTTATATTTAATGGATAAGTGATATTAATTTTGTATGATAATCTTATGTTAAATTTGTTTTTAAAAAAAATAATGAATAATATAAGAATATAAAGTAACAAAATAATTACTTATAATAGATAATTATAATATTCAATGTATTCATTATCAAAATTGGATATATAATAATTATTCCTACTTTATATGAGTAAATAAAAGATTTGAATTAGCGTTTGTCATGGGAAAACCAACAACATACATTTCTTCTTGTGTAGGTTTTGAAATAAGTAAAACATTAAACACATTGTATTTAGAATATCAAGTTTATTAACAAAACTACTTAATCAAAACTAATATCGTATAATATAGTGCTTTTAAATTCCTTTTTGTTTCGTGTTACTTTCAAGAATTTTGAAATCATTTATTGATAAACAAAAGTATTATACGCTTGCAAATAATTCGCTCAATGCAAAGCTACTAAAATAAAATGTAGTCAATATTTTTGTTGGTATTCGTTATTAAAAACAACAAAACACATACATTTGCGAATGGTATTTATAATTTCAACTATGTAATTCTTCATAATATAAAGAATGAAAACATTATTAGAAAAGTGAATTTTATTATTAAAGAAACATTATTTCTGTCAGTTGATCCTTTTATCAAAAGATTCAACTTTAATTATTCTAAAACAAAAATCCTAAAGAAAAAAAAACTTGTAGAATGTTGGTATGTAATCTTAAAAATCGTCATCGTTGTTGGAGTCATCAGTTGTTTCATAGTCCATAAATGCGTCGTTTATGAAGCTGTCATCATAGTCTCTACTGGATGCTGATGTTTTACTGTATGCATCCGAATCAACTTCCCAAGCTTCATCATCGAAATAGCTTTTATAGACATGTTCACCATTAACCATTCCATCAACATCAACCATATCACCCCACAGGTCTTTGTTAATGTTTTCATTACATTGAAGGGATTCATTGTTGGCTTCATCTATCGCTGTGTATTTTGAGTCACCTGCAAATTAAACATATCATAAAACATCAGCATGATTATACGCTATATAGTTCCTGTTTAAGTTACAATTGTTCATTAGTTATTAAATTAAATGAAACCTGTGAAAGAATCTTCTTTGATATCTTCATCTAGGATAGTATATTTGGGTTTGTTGTTATCTAAATCATAGAAAGGCTCATCAAGATCATTGATGTTAACCCAAACACCATCTTCTTTATCGCTTTTGTTGGTAACGATTCGCTATCCGTGTCTTCATCACATAGCATATACTTGCGGTTTTTCTCAACATTATAGCCTTCACTTCTTTTTGTACGCTTAAACTTGATTGGTGTTTCATCATCAGATTCCTAGTTTGAAAAAAAAAATTTCGTACATGATTATTGATCAAATATATGTGTTTTGTATCTTAAAAAACTTAAATATGTTTGTGAAACAAATACCATTGTGTCAGCAAATTTGGTCGTGCTAAAAAAGTTGTTTGTTTTTTTGTGTGTGTTGATGTCATTATCAGCAAATTTCATGGCATTATTAACCTTGTTGCCATTATTCTGATTGCTCCTTTTTCTTAGTCTTTTTCCTAACGCTGGAGAAGGCTGCAAACATGTCGCAAATTAAAGTTCTGTGTAATTATAAAATCTGGTGAATAACTTACAGAGCATACTCTTTCTACATCTTCATCATCTGATAAAACAATTGTGTTTTTGTCCAGCTTGGATAAATCAGTAGGTGCAGCCTGCAATTGTTTATAATTTTTCAAGATATTGTTTAAGGTATTCAAGAAGATACATTTAAAATTTGTAAATCATACCTCATCATCATCGATATAAGTATTACAGTAGTCGTCGTCTCTTGAACATGGAAAGAGGTAACCTCTCACTGTGATATTTTAAAAGATACGTCAATTTTGTTTTCATTATTCTGCTTTTAAAAGATACAACTTTAAATTATAAATGTTACCTCCTCATCATCCGAGATGACAATATGTGAGATGTTCGGTTGTTATTGTGGGAAGATGTTGCGGGGTTATGTGTTGAATTTCCACTTGCCATTGTATGTTTTTCCGCACCTCACTATTCAATATTTAGGTTTTCAATTGTAATCTTAGGCTTTATTTATAGGTCGTTAAGATAAACTATACTTAGTAAACAATTTGTTTCCTAATATAGTTGTTTAAAATTAAAGATTATCTTAATATTCGTATATATTAGGCATGAAGATAAACATTATATACATATATATATATATATATATATATATATATATTTTTGTATATTATTTTCGCTTTTATTAATTATATTTAAATATATATATAATTTTTTTTTATTGTATACTTATTTGCAACAGTTATATCTCTAGTGTTTTGATTCAAATTTGACCTTCGTGGTTGCACGCTTTGCTTAGTTAGATTAAATTGTTTTTTGTAAGTGGGAGTGCTGTTGATAATGGACAACTTTGTTTCATTTATTTTATCTATAAATTAATGCTTTAGGATTTGTGAATGTATGTGTCTTTTTATTTGTTCCTAACAGAATTTTAAAAACATGGCAGACTTTCAGTGCCTTGCTGAACTTGGATTGGGAAGTCATAGCCACGTTTTGCAAGATCAGATTGTTTTGTTCTTTGAAAGGGAGGTTCTAGCTGTATGTGAATGGGAAAGCATGTTGCGTGGCGGTTGTTTATAAATTGGAACGCGCGTTGCATATTTAGAAAACCTGATTCAAGAGGTTTTGCAGCAACGCGATAGCTTGGTTGTTCGTGATTCAGTTAGATTTTTGAAAAATGTTTAAAATCACTTACGTTGTAATCAATCTGCATTTAAGTGTTTGTTACGTGAAGCCCATGTTGCACTACGTGATACTGTTGGGTATATCAACAGTATTCACTCTTTATAATTTTTCTTTATGTGTATTTTTTGGATGTCGTAATTATTGTATTTGTTGATCAATTGAATGTTGTTATTGTTATTCTCCTTGTTATATGTGAGAACTGTATTGTATTTTTATCCCTTTAATAAAACTTACTTTTTGTTGTTGTTATCATTTGTCTATACAATTATCAACAATGACCATACATGTAACATCATCATAATAATGTAATAAGTGTAATTGTTAAAATTTTTACACCAAAACAATTTTGCAACAATTGGGAAAAAGGGACTTACCGAAACGTTGATCAATTAAGGCTTCAACCCAACATCTCATGACACTTTTTGTGTTTACACACACAATTGCAACCATCATTGCCGTTTGGTTTTTTCCCGTTTACTAATGCAACATTTACTAACGTAATTTTTATTTTTTGCTTTAAGCTTATTTTGGTTATAAGTTGAATACAACTTAATGGAAGTTGTGATTTGAAAAAGTATATTTGGAAATAAAATTATTAAACAAAATTATTCTTATATTACGTATAGACGTTTTTAAAAGTAATTTTCATACTTATGACCGATATTTGGATCAACTTTCATGTTTTTATTTTTAAATATAAATTTGTTATGATATTTTAATCAAATTTCATTTTATTTGCATATATTGTGTTTGATTCATTATAAATTTTTAGTTTTAATCATATGACAACGTAGTTTTCCAATATAATGTAAACTCAATTGCAATTTAAGAAACACATATGTTTTGTATAATATGTGAACTTTTTAAATAATTTTGTATTTGTCAATAAAATATTAAAAACCTACCATTAAATTATATTTTGGATACAAAATCTTCTAAAAGATTGTATCCAACTTATATTGGAATAAGTATCTACTCCCTACAAAATTTTATTTGCTTTTCCTTGTTCCATACTTCGAGGTAGCCTTTCTCATCCTTAACTGTACAACCGAATCATCTTCAATTATACATACTCATTGATTCTTTCTCCATCAAGTGAAGTTCAAGATCTTCATTAGAAGTGTAAGTTTTTACTCTTTCTATATTAAAAATAATGTGTTTTTTTGCTTTAACATTGATCAAACATATATGTTGGTTGCAAGAATATGATTACACAGTCATCGTAGGTTGCATCTGCTCATTCTAGTTACGGTGTATTCACACTAAAAATATGATTGTTAGATCAATGATGCGGAATACTTATGTTAGAGTAGGTGTATATTAATTGTCATATATCATTCCAACTTACTATGCTTTGGTATAGACTTTTATCTAAGGTTTTAAGTGTTATAGTTACAAACTCTGATATGAGAATTAAATTGGTTGAAGTTATATACTTTTTATCTTGTAAGGATATTAGTCTAATATTCATAAGATATTATTTGGTATTCATAAGATTTGGTTTGTTGGTGTATATTAACATTATACGAAAAACTATATGATTTTAATTTGGTATTAGTTAAGGTGTATTCACACTAAAAATATGATTGATAGATCAATGATGCGGAATACTTATGTTAAAGTAGGTGTATTTTAATTGTCATATATCATTCCAACTTACTATGCTTTGGTATAGATTTTTATCTAAGGTTTTAAGTGTTATAGTTACTACATTTTATGTTTTTCGCAATTTTTTGGATGCACATACATGTAAATGCTCTGTTTCATATCAATTAAAAGCATATGTTATGTTACAGTTGGAATAACTTTCATCTTTTATAGTAATTATTGTCTTTAGATAAAGTTTGATCAAAGGATACATGTATTGTTCTTAACTGATATGTTTACAGAAGTATAATATGTTTGTATATAACAATACGCTTACTACATCTTATGTTTTTGGCGATTTTAGAATGTATGTTTATGTAAATACTGCTTTATATAATTTAAAAACAGATGTTTTGTTTCAATTGGAGTAACTTTCATCTTATATAGTAAGTAACGTCTTTAGATACACTTTGATCAAAGGTTACATGTGTTGTTGTTAAGCCATATGTTAACAGAATTATAGTTACTTTTTATATATGTCAATGATCTGTTATTCATTTTTAATTTTATAAAAAATGTTTATAAAAAAGAAGCTTGTTTGTGCAGGGAAGTATGTGTATCGAGTTTGTGATTCAGCAAGATGCAGAGCACTTTTCTGAGTTTCAAGTACTATAAAATTAATTCCACTATTCTGAGATATATAATTTGGTAATTTGTTAATAAACATTTTTAATTTGTTTTTATTTATTTTTGTTTTAGATGTTACCTGAAGTTTACAACTTAGAAGCGTATCATGGGAATATTTACATATACATCATTTCACCTGATGGATATCGTTTCAAGGTTGAGTTGGTTACGGCTCGTGATGGACAATGGTATTTGACAGGTCCAAAATGGACAGATTTCTGCAACCAAAGCTTATCTTTAGATGTACACTTATTGCATTTCATTGAAGTAGTAGAGGATTGTTTTTATGTGACTGGATATTTACGTAATGGTAAAGAAATGGCTGGTTATGATGGACATAGATCTAGTTTTCCAAGGTTTAAAACTTATGTTTTTCCAGATCCTCGTTTGCCACAGGTATTGACAACTATAACAATACATTTTATTCTTTTTAAATAAAACTTATGGAAGTTGATATTTTTTGTTTTTTTTGTTATACATTCCTGCAGACAATTCCAGCTGAGATTATTACTGGCCTACAGGAACTCGATGTTGTTACTATCATAGCAAATGGTGAACATTACCCATGTCATGTTAGACGTGAAGAGGTATTGCTAAACAATGGCAGGTTTTGTTATCGATTGTTGGGTCAAACATGGAACACAATTGTCAAAGATATAGGGATGGAAGCTGGAACTGTTTGTGTGTTAACCAAGAACGTTGGAAATCAACTCTGGGTAGATGCTTTTCATGCAAATGGTTCCATGATTACCCAGATAGCATACAAAGGATCTCCTACATTAAGGAGGCAACAACATCAGCTGCAGTGGCATGAACAGAGTATGTATTTTATGTTTTAATTTACTAATTACATCTCTAAAATTAATAACATTCTAAACATATAGTATACATACTTTTATGTGTAGAAGATGATCGAATGAGGCATATCTCATATTGGCCATCTCACATGGAACATTTTGGAGAGTATCATAGGACCTTTACAAACCATTTGCGACATTCAATGCTACAACAGAGTGGTAAAGATTGATTATTTTTTTTTTCCGCTTATTAATAATCAAAATAGTTGCTTATTACTAATTACAAGATGTAAATTTATAGGCAATTCCGCTAAATTCCTTAGTACTCATCCAATGCATATGTATGATAGAGTCCTTATTATACACCGAGAATATCGACAGAGATGAAAGTGCGGATGCAACCTCACAATGAAAATCCTGAAAGAAACAATCATGTCAATATCTTTGGGAAGTGGAAGCAACTTGGCGCATTATGTGGATTTCCTTACACGAAGATTATTCGCTTCAAGTATATATCCAATGGTGAAGATTTGGATGTTGAACACGGCAAAAACACACAATTTCCAATATTCCATATTTGTTAAAAATAATCATGGACGTGTTTAAATGTTCCTCCGTATGGTTAAATATGTTTAAAAAAAATTACTTTATTTGGTATTTTGTGTTTTGTAATTAAGACATATGTTTTGTGATTATCATTAGGTATGTTGAAGAAACTTATGTTAAATATATATTATGTGGTATTTAGTTTGCTTTAATTTTTAAGTTTGTAAATCCAAATATATGAATTATTAACTAAATTTATGTTCTAAATAATAGTTTCACTATCTTTTATTTTATTTCCCATGATTTTTAAAAAGTAACATACATATAGCTAAATAAACAAATGTTTCCTACAAATTTTTACAACAAATATGCTTTCTACAAATACACTATATACACACATATATGCTTTTGTTTTATTTATGTTTCCTACAATATATATATTTTTTAATGTATTTTTAAATTACAAATAACTATACTTTGTTATGTATAAAAAATTATTTATCATATTATATTCAATATTTTGCAACTACTTAAAACACATTAAAAGCCACAGACCAAAACATAACCACACTTTGATTCAGATAGTCCGACTTAACAATTTCGATCATGAATGACGAAAGGTAAATGTTACAACAAATGAATATTTTAGATTGCATTACATTGTTAGTGTGTATGTTATATGAAGTTGTAGATGTTGATTGTTATTTAAAACTTACACAAATTTAAATCAATTAGTTTTTAAGTAGAGAATCAAAGATAAAAAGTTGATTTTGATCTTTATATACGCATATGTTTATAGTTAGGAAGTTGCATGTTGCTTAATAGTTGGTTTAATAAAACGCCCAAATATAATTTAGGGTTAAGATTATGTTATATACTGAATCAAGATGTTAATATCTTTTTAAAATACAGTAATTTCTGATTGTATAATCAATAATATAGCCAACTTTCTTACTTCATATTTACCTATAATTATATGTAGGATAATGGCTATGGAATTTATTGTTCGTATTAATCGGCAAGGATTTCCTGCAAAACAGGTTCTTATCTAAAATAATTCATGATATCAGTAAAATTTAATGTGTCTGTTTAACCCTTTAAAAACATGTTTTATGTTTGTTTACGATATCTTCCGGATGTGTTTAGTGAAAATGTTACACCGGTAACAATCATGTTTACTTGACAAGTAGAGAGAATCGGGGTTAAAGTTGAAATACTCAAAGTTCGTGGTAACAAATACGAATTGACCGGATATAGATGGTCCCATTCTGCTTTTGCATTCATACCAACCGATGTCGAGACATTACACTTTGTGCAAGAAGGGACGATTCAGATTATGTGACCACCACGATGCAAATGGATATGAAACGGTGGTTATGAGACAATAGTTGGACGGGCTAGCGTGTATTTGAGTAGGATTGTCCTCAACATAACATGGTTCGTATTTATCCTTCCTACGTAAATTTTGTTTTTCAATTTTGTATAATTAAACAGAATTATTCATATTATACAAAACTACAGATATTTCCAGTTGATTTCCTACCTGGTTTAAAGAAAAAGGAGCACATCAAAATTATTGTTAACAAACGTAAGTACAATGTTGTTGTCGACGTCAAAAGATAAGCGAAACAAAGGTTGTTATCAATATATTATGTCCGAGGTTGGTTGGAAAATATTGTTGAAAGATTCAATCTTAGAGTAGGCGACTATGTAGTCTTCATGAGGAGAGGAACAACTACTTACGCTTATGTGCGCTTAATATGGTTGGTTGTCCAAAAACTGATTGCCATTTTCTTGGAGCTACAAAACTAAGAAAACATCAACCCAACCTTGATTTTCGGGAACAGGGTATGACATGTTAAACCTTTCAATACTTATAAGACTAAATGTAATGATATATCAATTATGTTTTAAGTTGTTTATTGTCGTTTATCATTACAGCTGATGATAGAATGAAGCATCAATGTTTTTGGGATCAACACATGGATCACTTTGGTGAAAAACACATTCTTTTATGTGCCTTATGAAGATACCATAGATGATAAACGACTTGTAAGTAGTTATACCTTATTTTTAATTTATTATGACGTCAACCTTAATAACATATTATTCTAATTATAACACTTAATTGCAAAGCATACCAGCCGATTTCCTTGACAAACATCCAATGCATACTTATAAAATTGTTTCATAAGACACAAAGACATAGTTTATAAGATGCGATAAAATGGTACTTCACCTAGAAAACCCCGATCGAACAAACCATGTAAACATCCATGGGGAATGGAAGAAGTTTGCTAAAGTTTGCAAATTCAAGAAGGACAAAATGCTAAGGTTCAAGTACATGTTCGATCTGCAGGAGTTGAATGGTCCCGACACAGTGTGTTCCATGTGTTTCATGTATGTTAGAAAACAATTTGCGTGAATACTTTGGTTATCTTTTGGGCACAACAAATGCTTTTACTCTTTTGTAATTTGGTACATTCAAGCAAGTGTTTAATCTTCTACTTTGGTCATATGTATTCTTAAGTAAGACTTTGCTTTAAGTTGTAAACTATTATATGTAAGATGATATATATTTTAATGAATGTCTTTGATTATCAAACAATTCGTTAGTATTATGCACTTTATTTGTTTATTAAAGGAAATGGATTCCATGTGTTTCATAACATATTCAAACTAATAATTGCAAGGTTGCATATATATTAGAAATTTTGAAGAACCATAAACATATGAAAAAATGTAACGTAATACTTGTCAAATAATAAATTAAAACAAACTCAAATATGTAAACTTAAAACCAAATTCAAATTTATCGAATAATAACCTAAATAATAATATGTTTGCAAAAACAAAACTAAAACAATAGATTGTTTATCAATAAGAATAAAATAGATAGGATAAATAAGATGCATTGCATGCTCTATGCATCATTGTCTTCTATATCATATGTTTGCATCTTTTCTTTGCTTGAACATCTTCCTCATCAACACAATCATTGTCTCGTTAACTCTTCTATTCCACGATTTCTTTTTTCAAAACACCAACTGGATCAATCATACTAACAACAACTTCTTCACCTACAACACTCGCTTGCATTCTTTGCGATTTAGGAGTGTTTATTTCAACATTCGCAATGTACAACAATTACTAAGTCGGTTTGACTTTTTTGTATGAAAAAACAATTGAAAAGTGTATTTAATCAATAATGTATACTACCTCCTCCATATCGCTTGTTGATTTTGTATTCAAATTCTCAAGAATTTTAAAATGATTTTCGCATTCTTTCCAATCCTTCTAAATCACTTAAATCATATGAACCATCTTCAATATCAACATGAGGAGTATCCAAATCTTCTTCACCAATAAAAGATTCTTCAATATCATGTTCATTATCGTCTGAGACATTGTCGGAATTCAAACAATAATCTTCTTTTTCAGAATCAGCTTCATCATTGTCAGAATCGTCTTCACCATTGACAAACTCATCTACATTATCATCTAAATCACCATCATTATTGTGTAACACATCATTTGCATTGTCTGAAAATTCTTTCATATTGTATTCCTCATCTTCTACATCCTGCCATGTGTTACAATTCCAATTTATATTTAAAACTATTATATACAATTTAACTTTATAATAAAGACTGGAAAATCACAAAGTAATTTAAAATGCTAATATACATACCTCTTCATCTAGGAAACCATTTTTGAAATACATGATCGTGTCAACATCATCAGTCACCTTTTCAGTTCGATAGATATGACTATTGTTGTTGTGGTTAAATTCGAATACTTAATTTTAAATAGATATTGTTTGCCAATAATCCGTTAATTTCATCCGGGAAGTATTCTTCGTGGTCCATTCCATGCTTGTCCATAATTTGCCACGCAGACAAATTAATCATCTTGTGTACATTGTTATCAAATAAAACCACCTGTGCAGTTCCACTATCATCAACAATACGCACAATGATCTTGAACCTAAAACAAACAAATCATAATGTTTTAGTATTTCAATAATTAATCATAATTTTATATATTCAAATAATAATTAAAACACAATGTTATTAATACCTAGATGCAACAGCATAGGTTTCACCATGTTTCTTACAGAACCACAATTGCTTCTTGTTTCGATTATTCATTCCACCTTTTGAAGAAATTGCTGTTACTCTTGTGTTACATTCTTTACACGCTGTATACGTCCAACCATTTTCATATTGGATGCTATGCACAGTAGCAAAAACAACACAACATGTATCCTGCATTTTCCATAGTTTTATTTATCATAATCAAATACTATATTATGACAGATGTTTTATGTTTTTTCATAATTAAATAAATGACATAAAATACTATTGTCTTACCGGTTCAATACTTCGGATCATACCAACAAACCTCTTTAAACAACCATGCATAAATTCTGCAGGTGTAACAACAACTTTCTCTTGATTGTGCAACTGGATCTTGAATTCATTTGCATTATATCCTTCTTGTGATTCATACCTTGTATGTTTCAAAAATATATTACATACACACTTAAAGATAAATTCATATTTATATGACAACATAAATAGTATAGTTATTGTCAAAACCTTTTCCGGAATAACAATAACGGCGGAATCTTCCTGTTAATAAAAATCCTACTTCCAAATAACGCATTATGCACAGCTGGTTTATCTGTTTTTGTACAAACAACATAAAAACAAAAAAAAACAAACAAAAAAAATATTATATTAACAAAAACAATACTACTTTACTGTCTTGCAAAATATTTGTAAATAAATTCAAAAACAACTTACTGTCCCAATATTTGACCTTCCCAAGCATCAAAAGGATGTCTATATGACCAATTTCTTCCAACTGCTTTCATAATCATTCCACATTAACGCCCAGCTATCCCAAAAGTGCACTCAAGTCTCAGAGGATCTGCATAATATCATATAAATAAATACATTTACATTGTAATATTGTATAGAATATAGATATTATATTAAAGTTTTCATTTACTCAAGATCTTCAATAACAATTGTTCTCATGGATTTTGGACCACCATGGTTATTCACACCTACGATTTTCCCAATAGCAACCATCGCTCCAATCACATCTGCTCAATAACAAAGGTTAATGTTTTTGTATTTACAATAGTAAATACGAATAACTATTATAAGTAGGTGTCAATGAAATACATACCAACACAATCATGATCATGATACTCATTCACAGGGTCTAATATCCGGGAAAATGGCTCATATATAAAACCAATGACATTATCATTTATTTGCTCAACACGTGTAACATTAGTCCCTTTGAAAAAAGATATTTTCCATCTGTTTGGTAACAATGGTAACCTTCCACCATTTTCCGCCACACCAAAGTTAGATAATATATAGCATTGCCCTTCTTGAAGCAGAGGCTCAAATTTAAACATTAATTCTTTTTTGATGTAAATCTGGATTCGGTTGTCCTGGATATACATTGTTAAAAATTAGTCGTCATTTATATTAATTTCATTAAATATACAAAAAACCAAAAATAAAACACTTACCTCTAGATCTTGGAAAACACAAATTCAAACTATATGGATCATGTTCTTCATTTAATTTGTGAGAATGCCAAATAGAAATACATCTTCCTTTGATTGCCATATTTGTAGCCATAGGATTAACGTTTCTTATTGGAGTTATGATTCGATCCTTCAGTCTTTCATCTATATATTTGTAAACATTAAAAATATAGCAAAAAAAATTTAAACAACAATGTAAATTATACTAAAATATAAGAATATACCTGATGAACCACTTCCAATGGAGGAAGTATGCATTCCATTACCCTTTTTAGAATAAGATTCACCTGTTATGAAACAATAATATCATAAAAACTTCTTTACTACCTGTAGCTTATGCATCATTTAAAGTCTGATTGATTTATTTCTTCTTGTTAAAATAATCATTACTTGTTCCTATAAACTAAAATATAACGATATACCTGCTGAAGCACTTCCATTGGAGAAACTATGCATTCCATTGCCTTTTTTAGAATGAGATTTACCTGTTGCAAAACATTGTTATATATAAAATGCAATTACAAAATAATTTATATTTCAAAATCAGTTAAACACAAACCATAAGACGAATTTCCAAACGACGTAGAATGTACACTATAACCTTCTTTTGTTTGTTGTCTGCCTGACAAACTATTATTGAACCCAGACTTAGGTGTCTCTGAGTAGACTTCTTGATAACCAAATTTGGAATTTCTTGACTTCAAATAAGCAGCACTTCTAGGATCTTTTTGCTGATTCCTAATGTATTCCATCCTTTTAAAGTTCACAGTATTGTAATCAACTGAGCCTTTTTTACCAACTGATACATATATACAATATATAAGTACCAACTCATTCATAATATAGTATATGTTTGTATTTAAAAAAATATTGTACCTTTTTCTGATCTTCCACAATCAACAATGTTAGATATAGACTTATTAGCAGGTGTGTCACTTTGTGAGATATCATAAGATGGCTGAGACTTTAAACATGGTAGTTGCTTTCCAAAATTTTTGGCAATTGCAGGTTTAACTAAGACAAATAACTCAAAATCAAACACTTATATTATCAAATTTTAAAAACAATGCACAATATAAAAACTCAAATCAGGTTTACCCTTTGATGCCATTGAAACAGTCTGCACATGGGTTCCAGATCGTTTTCCGGGTGTGTCACTTTCAAATAACGACATATCACAAACACTCTTATCACCTAATGGTGCAGCAACTGTTCAACAAACGTACCAAAATTTCAACAAACGTAACAAAATTGTGTTTGGTTTTCAATTCAATTGTAACAACATCAAAAATATCTACACTATAAAACATTAATATTAACTACCTGTAGAAGGATCTCTAATTGTGCTTGTCTCATTTGTATCCTTAATCTTATCTGTGTTATTTCAGAATAAAAGGTTATAAACATGTATGCAAAAACATCAAACACATAAACGTGCAACACTAATAAAACCCTATAAACATGTATGCAGATAAACACAAAAGCTTCAATTATACCTAACTATGTAAACCTTATGTAAACCTTATAAACATGTATGCACTATGTAAACATGGATAATGCAAAACATCAAACATAATAACTTCTTTATTACCCGCACTTGTTAAGCAAAATTATCGTCTTTACTTCCTGTAAATTCTTGTTAACATCCAAACAATTTGTTCCTCAAATTCATTAATAAAACAAAAACAACAACATGAAATCTACCATTCATGCAACATGCAACAATAATATCATAGTAACTTCTATATTACCTGCATCTTGTGCATCAATTCTACTGACATTGATTTGTCTCTTCTTGTTAAAATCAGAATTACTTGTTCCTATTAAACCATAAGGCAAATAAAAAACCAAAACAAAAACATGAAGAGAAGAATAAACCATATAATACTCGTAGTTGATAAAGGTTTTAAATTAAAGAACATGTTACAAATTCTAAATAACTCAAACTTGTACCTGATGAAGTTTTTGTACACACTTTCTTACCAACACGTTTTTTTGATCCAGGAACATTCATTCCTGCAAATACATAATATACAAACAAAACAATCATATTCTGTTTTTAAAATTCAAATATCTAACTAATAAACAACCTGAATGTTCAACACTCATTGACTTACCTTCTTCGGATTTTTCAGAATTGTTATTGTGCTTGGCAGTTGAAAGCCTCTTTGAGAACCTCTTGGACTCCATATTCGACATTCAAGATTGAAGAATACAAAATATGTAATTGTGTAAACCATTGTAAATAATGGTCTATATATAGTGTCAAATTAGGTTAAAAAAAGGAAAACTTAAGATAACAATGATTTCATACCAAACTTATCATAATCTTATTTTAAGTAAATATCAAAACACAAACACAATCCTAAAACAATACAGATTCCTAAATATTTTATTAAATCCGAAAATTATAGAGGTAATTATATATTATAGAATGCAACATAATAATCAAAATAACTTGTAGCCTAATTGGTAAACACATAAGTTATTAATGCTACTCTTCAAAACAACCCAAGTTCAAATCTTACTAATGACATTTTTTATAAAAACGAATTTTGAAAAAATAATAATAATAATTAATAAAAATTATATATTTAAACCGAAATTATTAGTTATATTATTAGTTGGATTATTAAATTGCTTAGGTGGACATAAAATGTCTAGGTGGCATTAAAATGATGAGGTGGCATTGAGGTGGCATTAATGCCAAATGCCTCTATTTATATATATATATATATATATATATATATATATATATATATATATATATATATATAGTGTGGTACCCAATGTGATGTCATGCATGATGTAAATGACATTTTGGGTCATGGGTATCCAACATGATATCATGTATGATGTAAGTACATGGGTCATGGGTTTTGGTTCTTGGATCATGATTATTGGGTCATGGGTACTAGTTGGGTCATGCATGATGTAACTAGTTTATTTTTCTTAAAACATTCACACACACACACACACACACACACACACACACACACACATATATATATATATATATATATATATATATATATATATATATATATATATATATATATATATATATATATATATATATATATATATATATATATATATAAGTAACAAGTGTTACTTGAAAGTGTTTTTAGAAAAATGATTTTGACTTTTAAAATGTAAGTAAATGCAAAATGTAAAATGAGGTTCGAAAGATAACGATTAACCTCTAACACGTATTTTAAATATTCTAAATAGTTTATTAGGGGTTTGATCATAACGTAACATAACAAACATGTACGAACTTGTGTTGTAGCATACGAAGACTCAAGACGTCGTGAGGTGTTGAACGTATGTTGTGACAAAGTATGATTAAGAGTAACTTGTACATTTTATGTTATGTAAACATAATAGATAGTAAAATGTAGAAGTTACTTGTATCCGTACTACCTTTATATTACCTTCTCCGTTTACACTCTTCTCTCCCTTTTATCGAAATAAAAAGGGTGTGTCCTTGAGTTAAACTTCATTTCTCCCCAAGAAGGCGAGCTTGCATCATCTCTAGTGAAGTTAAATTAAAAACTCCTTATTGCTCCCCTAAGGTCTTTGTGCCTCCTAGTTGATCGACCTTTGTTGCTAGCGGATCAATGGATCAATTTTGGAGCCTTAACCTACGTCAAGGTTAGTCTAGTGTAACATAAAAAAAAAAGAAATAGTATATGATGAAAAAGAAATACACATAGCAAACGACACATGCGGATGAATTATGTTAGACTATCTTCTCTTCCTTTTGTCGAAACACAAAAGAGTGTTGAAGAGTGAAAATGATGATAAATGCGTACATGCTCCCCCTTGACGGATGACCCCCTTGTTTGAGGCATCAAGGTATGAATTAGAAGATCCAAAAGTAAAAATTAGTGCAAAACTATATTCGTCCTTCGAAAAGTAAGTCATATATAACAAGTTGTATATACGATGCATTCTATAGATGCTCGACGGAAGCTCCCGCTTGTTTGAGGGCGTCAAGAAGAACCTACAAAAAGAAAAATAATTGATGCAACCTCCATCCTTGGATGAGTATTCCACAAGAAAAAAAATGTATATGTTGTTGGTGTGTATTCGCCCAGAACAGGGTAAGATAATCAAGGCAACAACAATTCCACTATGTGGTTACCGGATATCACTTGGAATCATGTGATCACTTTCCAATGTAAACTATTCGACCCTAATGCCTGGGTTACACGAATATCTACTTGGGATAAGACCAAATGTAGTTATAGAATTAGGCACAATTCAATAACCCTTTTGCTTAGAAGTGTTAATCGTTTTCTGTGTGTACTTCATGCATAATCAGATATCCTATTTATAGGAAATTACTCTTAGCTAGTCAAATGGAATTATGAGAACTAATCGGCCCATTAATCGCCTCATAATTATCCCCATTATAGCCGTTAGTGGTTACATGACCAATTAAACGTGGTCATTAAGCAGTTGAAACTGCCACTTAGCAGTACTTTCATAACACTAGCAGTACTTTCGTAATACTAGCAGTACTTTCATAATACTAGCAGTGGAAACATAGCACTAGCAGTGGAAACAATGCCTATCCGCACTAACTGAGCACTAGCAGTGGAAACACTGCCTATCAGTACCAACTTAGCACTAGCAGTGGAAACACTACTTATCAGTACTATCTTAGCACTACCTGTACAAACCACTACAAGAGTCAGGGTGTTCAGGGACCTTATGGGTGTACACTTCGTACCTCCTGACCCATTACCAGGTGTGAACTAATCCCACAAGTGCAATAAATTTTCCAACATATGCATGAACCTACAAAATGGGCAATGTATGAACTTGAAAAAAAATCCCAAAATGCAGGTTCCTCTAACAAAATAAAAATGCGATCAATTAATATATGGGCTAATTCTAAGAATGCATCTTTTGCTCAAGGTGTCATCACTTTTTAGGAAAAAAGTTTGGGTATTTCCAAAATAAACCTTGAGACTTGCGACTTTTTTCTTCCAATCTAAGAGTGCCAAGTGTCCTGACACTTTTCAGAACCCAATCAATGAAATTACCTTTTCGTACCTATGATTTATAATCGACTTTTATCCAGCGACTTTTTAAGATTCGAGGGATTTTATTTTTTTATATTTTTGAGGAAAAAGTCAAACTTTGGAAAGTATTATTTTATTCCTTTTGCCTTCCCAATGTTGAGCGACTTAAGCGAATTACTTTGAGCGCCTTTTTTAACTTTGTACTTTTGTACTTTTATATTTTTTTTACATAACTTTTAAATACTTTTTAAATTAAAATGACTATTATTCCCTTAATTATTTTTACATGTTGAGCATCTTCTTTCATTTTAAACTAAAACTACTATAAAAGTAAAACTCTAAAACTGTTATTGGCAACTACTACCAATTCACACTACAAGAGAAATTCCATTTAATGACTGAAACTTTGACTGAATAATAAAAAAGTAAATAACAAGTCGAACAAAAACAATAACTCCTCACATTATTTCTCATTTCAATTAAAAAACCAGAAGTTTTATCTCTCTCTTTCAAGCCGCCATCAACTCCGGCTATCAACACCTTCACCTCCAGCCACCATCACCGCATTCGGTATGAACACCTTCTCCTCCGGCTATCAACACCTTCATCTCTGGTTATCTCACCAACTCCGGTCAATTCACCGTCGCCGAAGGTATTATTTCTCTAATTTTAATATACATATAATAATTAGTGTTTCATTTACACCGATTGTTGTGTAAATGAGCTTCGATTATCACCAATTGTTGTGTGGACTTAGTATGCAATAGTGCGAGTCCCATATTGATTAGAATCAAAACAAGCTAGCGATGGTAACGACAAGAAACTAGCGATGGTTTCGAGAAACGTAGCGATGGTTACCTAAATATACTAGCAGTGGTTTAGTAACACTAGCAGTGGAATAAAATGAAGTAGCAGTGGTTACCTAAATATACTAGCAGTGGTTTAGTAACACTAGCAGTGGAATAAAATAAAGAACTAGCAGTGGTTTAGTAACACTAGCATTGGAATAAAATAAAGTAGCAGTGGTTACCTAAATATACTGGCAGTGGTTTGGTCAGTGTCCATCTTTATGCCACTAACCAAAATATTCTGGCATCTGTTCGTCCATCTTTCAGATGTTAAGTATGCCCATAAGCTTTTCTTTTAACAACGTTTTAAAGTTGATAAGCTGTAAAAAGTAAGCTTTTCGGCTTTTCCAAAGTTAAGTATGCCCATAAGCCCGCAAGATAAGCTATCCAAACGCCCCCTTAGTATATTTCGGGTCATGCACTCATGGAACTTATGTTCATTTGGATGGAAAGAGAAGGTAGTATAGCATTCTTGTTGGTGTCGGCGAGCTAAAATTAAGCTAAAAATAGTCGTTTGGGTTGCATTTAGAAGTTTGTCACTCTATTGAAAACCTTGCTGCTGCATTACTGTGTTTGTTAATATATTTTGTTACAATATTTCAAAGTTGGACCAGTATGTGTTCGAGAAGGTATATTTCTTTAAATTTTGCTAAATGCGGGATAGTCTTTGTCTGCATTACTGTGTTTGCTAATATATTTTGTTACAATGTTTTCAGTATGTGTTCGAGAACGTATTGTAGGAACAAGAGTCTTAGGAGAAGGAAACTGAAGAAGAATTATCTGCACACAATCGTTCCAACTCTTGAACTAAACAATTTCTGAAGGCGAAGATACATGTGTGATATTGTTATACTCGACAAGAGTTATCTCCCGCTCTGTACTTCTGGTATTTCCGATGTGTGACATCCATGAAAAGAAGGCATCGAGCACGCGTTGTTTCTTATGTAGTAATCATGTTACTGCACTATTCAAAGCATTCATGTATTACCTTTTATCTCGGAATAAGGAGTTTGAAAGTAGTATTCAAACATCTTTCGAGTGGTAAATAAAGACGCTGAAGTATGCATTTTCTTACTTGTGATGATCAATAGATATTATTTCATTTTTATGTTTGTTTTCTGTTTTGATTATAATGGCATCTACAAGTTTTGTTTTCCTTCATCAAATCATGAACTGCGCCTTGACCAGCCTGCATAGAGTAACCATGGCGTGAACCGATAAGTGGTTTGCTCAGGAGGGAGTATAAGGTAACAGATCAAACAGCTGCAAGCCAAGAAAAGGTCACGGCGTGGTTGGCTGCGAAAATATGCCAATATGATTTTGTTCAAGTAAATGGATAAAAATCGTCGCCTCTAGTCTTCTTGCCAGATAGGAATCCGAAATGTACCATCTAAATGCAACTGAAGAAAATTAAGAAAAATCTTATTCCTTGCACTTCTGTAGATACAACACAAATAATCTATCCAATTCATAAAACTGCTTTTAGGCATCAAGTTCTCGTACCATGCAAAAACACACGTATTGTACACTTGTACTCTGCCATAACTGGCTCGATGCAAACTCACCGCTCGGTACAACCCATCAAAACAAGCATATCTAAGCTAAGAAATAGAGATCAAAGTTCAGAAATCTACTATACAAGAAACTTAAGCGTTTAGATCAGTTTCTGCTTCCATGTTTAAGATATTTCATTCGAATGGCCCACAACCGCTCTCCCACCGTCTTCATATCGGGTCGATCGGCTCGTGTGGGGGCTGCACATTGGAATGCCAAATTCATCATCTTCTTGAAGATCTTCTCATCTAAAACTTCCCTTATTTGAGGATCCACCAAATCCATCGCTTCACCATTGTTGTATTTCCCAAAAGCCTGAGGAAAAAAAAAACATGGTAGAGCTTTTAGTGAACCTAGCATTACGACTAATGCAAAATGTAGAACCGAAAAACTCGAAAAACTCTGCAACTTGTCGAGCATACCTTCACAAAGATATAAAAAGAACCGTTTATATATTGACACATACTCAAGTTTATTTTCATAAGACTTGTAAAATAAAATAACCTGCCTCAACTTATCTACATTCCTCTAGGTTGTTGAATAATTTGTCTCTATTCAATAGGTGAAGGCCCATTTCACATTGTAAACAAAAACACATTTATAATGTTTTTTTGACACGGGTACTCATTATTCAATACAATTCAACATTAAACTTCATCAAAATTTTAGAAAGAATGTGATCATTTAAGAACATCACATTCGTCCTAATGCTCAGTATACTGAATCTGAAATATGATTAAACATCTTTCAGAAAAACAGACCACTTATTTTAACCACTTTTTTCTCCCTGATATTAACCACTTTGGTCAGTAGTACAGATAAAGCAGCATTACTTGTTAACAGATCAAGCAAACAAGAGCATGTTTCCAATAGCATGATACAAATCACGTAAAAATTCAGATGTGGCAATTCAACCCATTTACTTATAAATGGATCAAACAAGTTAACCAGGTGATTAGCTTAAAAGGAAACTAAAATTGGGAGCCTAAAGCGTATTTTAATGCATAAAACTTTCTGATAAAAAATTGACTTTCAGAAATAGACCTGAATGTTTTCAGCATGTACAAAAATTACTTGTTTTGACCTGTTTACCCCAACCTGCCCTGCCAACCCACCCATTTTGCCACCTATAAGGCTATAATAGATACTGTAAGCATGTGAAATGGAAGAAAACATACTGCCGTTTAGCTTCAATGTCCTTGTTAAAATCAATGTTGGGCTCACAATCAAGAACCAATGCAGGTACCTGTGTGTGGCATATGTAGTCAATACAAGCTAATAAAAGGTAAAATAAAAAAGTCAACTATATTCAGCATGCAAAAGTACCTTCTGAATGCTAGAATGCATATGATTGCCCTCCAAATAAAAGACACGATCTTTTATGTTTGGATGTAAAGAGCTGTCTATCTGAGGAGGGTTGCTGATGGATAAAGTTCCATGATTTCCACTTTCAAACGAAAAGAGCCAACTCTCATGCTTCTCATGCAAATATCTGGGCTAGCTTACGAAGCATCATACGTTTATGACAAGTATCTGGGCTAGCTCTAAGATAAATAAAAGCATCTGGAATAAGTCCAGGTAGAGAGGAAACAACAGGGTCAAACCACGAGTCCTAGATGCTGATCTCCATCTCATTCATCCAGTTAGCTTCGTGAACAGCTCTCACAAATACCTTAATCAAATAAAAAAGTTAAGCATTGTCAGTCTGTGCACTTTCCTGGCAAAGTACACCCGACCTATATGTCGCACAATTTTAACAAGTCCAGAACCTCTGTCTATCAAAATATAAAGGTAACAATTTCGACACATTCACTTATAAATGAGTAAATCTGTATTATGCTTTATCTCAAATGGCTCAAATTATAGTACTTAAAAGGCGGAATAAAATCACACAAAGAAGACCATGTTTAGGTGTGATAGATAGCAACACACTTCCAGTTCATTTCTCATTTGATCACTGGACTTAAAAACTCTGTTACTATAACCACTGTACTTGTCAAAATGATCTGTCACGCATTTTTACCATGATACCTAAAACATGTGGCCATGGTCAGCTGGATAAACATTACAGAAATGGCAATATGAGCAAGTCCGTTGAGTTGACTAATAGGTCAAATAGGTTTCCTAGTAGTGTAGGATTAGGTTGATCAGGGTCGCAATTTTTTTGTCACAAATTTCGTGTCAGTATGGTAAAAAACTATTTTAATATAGAATATCAACTTTAAGAATACAATGATTTATGAAGTTACTGTTGAAGACTTGAAGCCCTAGAGCTGCACTTTGTTTCACCCGTACCTTTTGAGCTACTCTTTATTTTAAATACCCCTTTGACCCATTGGAGATCACATATCCCAAAACAACTCATTCGTAGAAATAGGGGTTTAAGGAACCACCTCCAGCGTTTTACAAAGGTTTTTGAAAGTTGGATGTTTATGGTTTGATAAACATGAGAAATTTCATATGTAATGGATGAAAACTTTGTGACACAATATATAGCTTAAATGTGATGAGAAATTAGCAACTTAGCAAGGTATATACAGCAGAACATACCATTCGATCACTGAAAACACTTCTCTCCATCAATCTAAGAGGCTTGAGTCCGCCAGATGACTCCTTCTCTTGCATCACTCTTGTCACAAAGACATAGTTCTGGAACGTGTATGCATACCTTTCCGGCTCAGCATAAAAAGCATCTAATATGTTCAAGTGATCCGGTCCAATATCTTGCCATAAACTTTTTTCTAGTAACTTGTATATCAGATCTTACCATATCTATTATTTGTTAAACATTCAACACTAAAATATCATGAATTAAACAGTTTCAGATCTGCAATCAATAAGATTAATGAAATTAAAAATACTAGTGCACGACCACAATGTGTCAGAATGAGAACTAATGATGATACACAAGTCAACACCCACATGTTTAACAGCAATAAAAACTACTTTACTAACCATGTAATAATAACATATAATATAATAACTAATACTTCATAAACACTCAAACACATTACACAATTTACATAACTCAATATATTATCCATCAAAATGCATAACAGAATATACCTTATCCTTATAAATCTTCTTAAGCTCGGCAACGCCCCCAATCCCATTCTGAACCAACTTCCTCAAATTCCTCGGCCCAACACCAAATCTTCAAAAATCCGGATTCCCGGTAAACAACACTATCCGCATTTAATCTTCAAGAAATATACCTTCTCGAACACATACTGGTCCAACTTTGAAATATTGTAACAAAATATATTAACAAACACAGTAATGCAGCAGCAAGGTTTTCAATAGAGTGACAAACTTCTAATGCAACCCAAACGACTATTTTTAGCTTAATTTTAGCTCGCCGACACCAACAAGAATGCTATACTACCTTCTCTTTCCATCCAAATGAACATAAGCTCCATGAGTGCATGACCCGAAATATACTAAGGGGGCGTTTGGATAGCTTATCTTGCGGGCTTATGGGCATACTTAACTTTGGAAAAGCCGAAAAGCTTACTTTTTACAGCTTATCAACTTTAAAACGTTGTTAAAAGAAAAGCTTATGGGCATACTTAACATCTGAAAGATGGACGAACAGATGCCAGAATATTTTGGTTAGTGGCATAAAGATGGACACTGACCAAACCACTGCGGTATATTTAGGTAACCACTGCTACTTTATTTTATTCCAATGCTAGTGTTACTAAACCACTGCTAGTTTATTTAGGTAACCACTGCTACTTTATTTTATTCCACTGCTAGTGTTACTAAACCACTGCTAGTATATTTAGGTAACCACTGCTACTTTATTTTATTCCACTGCTAGTGTTACTAAACCACTGCTAGTATATTTTGGTAACCACTGCTACTTTATTTTATTCCACTGCTAGTGTTACTAAACCACTGCTAGTATATTTAGGTAACCTCTGCTACTTTATTTTATTCCGTATACTTTGTTTTAAAACCAGATTTTTTTCTTTCTTTTATAACTAAATCACGCAAAAATCTTCTTCCAACCTCAAAATGTGAACTATCTGCTTAATAACAAAATTCAGCATATAAATTAAACTTGTTAATCATAAGAATTAAAACTAAAACAGAAACACAACTTGTTTTACCTGAGTAAAGATCATCAACCGAATGCGACAATCCAACGGTAAATAAGATATGTAATTGCGTCAGCAGTAGAATACTCAATACAATAACTTGAATCTTCATTAGATCATATGAATTTCATCTTTTTTGGAGGTCATTGTTAAACTCGCCAAGAAACAACTGATCGTGACTAGAGGACTATTGATTCTTCTAGTGACTTCCTTATAAAACCGGTCAGAACTAATAAAATTGTTTCTTGGTTCATTGAACCGAGAAAATGAGGGCATCTAGATGGGAAAGTTGTATTTGTTTAATATCTCGATTTAGGATTAAGAATCATGGAATAATGTTGTTCACACTATGAATTTATTCCGGATTACCCGTGAAGTCAATGAATGGTCCTCACAAACCTGTCACCAAATCGTAACCATTAATTACAAGTTGGGAAAGTTGTATTTGTTTAATATATCTGATTTAGGATTAAAAATAAAAAGTGTTTGAGAGCAATATCTTCTCATGATTATCCATTACAATGGGAGAAAAGAATAATTGGTGGAAATGGAAGAGACAAGGGTATAATAGGCAATTTAGTTAAAATTATAATTTTGAAAAGTCTTAAAAAGGTACAAAAAGTATACATTAAAAAAGTGGCTAATATTATTTCGCTTAAGTCGCTCAGCATTGGGAAGGAGCTAAAAGTATAAAAAAAACATTTTAGTAACTTTGACTTTTTTACTAAAAGACAAAAAAAAATTCGCAAGATTCATAAAAAAGTCGCTGAGATTCGGTCGTTGTACTAAAAGACAAGGGTATAATAGACAATTTAGTTAAAATTATGATTGGGTACACAAACTTGAAGGACACTTGTCATGCTTATATGAAAAGTAGAAAAGTCAAGTCTCGAGGTTTATTTTGAAATACCCAAACTTTTTCCTAAAAGTGATGACACCTCGAAAAAAGATGATTCTTAGAATTACCCCTTAATATATTGTTTACGAAAATTTGCTGCAAATAAATATCAAATGGGTTTTTTCTTCAATTTGTACCTCTCTCTGTGTATATTACATATCTTTTGTAAAGATTAGTATGGTCTAATTCACTTTCTTCCAACTTAGGAATGTCTCTACCCGGACATCCAAAGTGTTTGTGGGCCAGACAAGATCACAGAGGAAAATCTATCTCAGCTGTCATACTTATCTGCTATTTTTGTACGAAACCTTGAGAGGGCACAGTCCTGTTCCAATAATTCCATTAAGACATGTGCATGAAGATACAGTATTAGGAGGGTACCATGTCCCGGCTGGAACCGAGGTTGTGTTCCTTTAGAAAGTTACACAATTACACTAATCATCTCTATATTTCTTTCGGTATTTTGTGATTATTCTTCCTTTCATACACAATACAAGGTAACTTATTCGTAAATCCTAACAAGTTCTGATATTCTTTGGCAGTTAGAGGTAAACATTTATGGATGTAACATGGAGAAGAATGTGTGGAAAAATCCTGAAGAGTATAATCCTGATAGGTTTATGAAGAAAAATATTAAAAAACCCTAAAATTCTCTCGGCGATCATGACAAATTCCTTCCATCAATTGCTCCTAACCGGTTACCTATACAATCTGTTCCTGGAATCTTATAATAAATATGATATAGCTTATAATCCTTGATTATTTTGCCGTAACAAATCTTCTTATAAGGTTGTTTTGACTTTTGTATTAGGGATCCAATTTTTTATTAGGATTTTGTCTTGTTCGTTCTTGGATCTCGCGTTATGCCTTTATTCCTTATTACCAGTAATATCTTTTGTGCATGCACGATGGACATGGATTAGGCTATGCGTATTCGTGGGTCAAAACCCTAATTTTTTAGGGTTTTGTTTTATTTCTTTTGCTTAATCATTGGGTATTGGTTCTTTGGTTTCTTGTTTATGGGTTCGAGAGTTACGGATAAAGGTTTTTCATCGTTGAGTGGCCTGGCATCTAGGGTGAATGACATTGACGGTAAGATATTAGGAGCTTCTTATACTAGGGAAGTTCATGACGCCACTGGTAGTATTTCCCAAGATGTGAATGAGGGTAACTTGGGTAATAAGAATGATCAGCACACAAAGTCGATTTCATATGCATCGGTTCTAAATGATGAGCCACAAATAAGAAGGGTGAATTTCGGACTGTTACGAACTGATGAAATTGTCAAAAACGCAGATGTGGCCATTCCAATGGCTTCTGTTAAAGAAGTGAACAATCGGTTCACGAATACTTTGTACGGGTATTTTATCGGAAAGAGGCTCGCATTTCCTATAGTAGAGAACTACGTTAAGAACACATGGGCGAAGTATGGTATCGAACGGGTAATGATGAATAACGGGTTCTTCTTTTTTAAGTTTTCGACTAGAAAAGGTATGGAACAGGTTCTTGAAAACGGTCCATGGCTCATTCGTCTAATTCCTATTATTTTAAACACATGGACTCCAGATGTTATACTAAGGAAAGATGAAATTAGCACTGCTCCTGTTTGGGTTAAACTTCACAATGTTCCAACGACAGCTTACACTGAAGTTGGCTTAATCTTGATCGCTACAAAGATTGGTCGGCCTATTATGCTTGACGCTCATACAAGCAACATGTGTTTAGTTTCGTGGGGTCGAATTAGTTACGCGAGAGCTCTTATTGAGGTGTCTCCGGAATGTGCTCTTGTGGACTCGTTAATTGTGGCTATTCCATTACTAAATGGGTCTGGCCATACTTTGGAAATTGTTGATGTAGAATTTGAATGGCAGCCCCCTCGGTGTAACGCATGCAAATTGTTTGGTCATACAAATGAAGAGTGTCCAAAGGCTCCAAAACCTGCTACTACAAATGAGGTACCAAATGACGGATTTGTGGAGGTTACACGTAAAGGTGGTAAAGGAAAACAATCGATTAAAACTCCTAGACAGATTGATGGTGTTCGGTTAAATAAGCCTAAACCAAACTATTACTTTCGACCTAAAGCTAAATCTACTACTACTGGAGAGACGTCTTCTTCTTCTTCTCAGAAAGCCTCCTCGTTAGAGGAGAATAGTGGTAAAGTACTTAATCATTTTCATGATGCAAAAAAACCTCCTCGTCTACTCAGAGTGTAAATGATAAGGTCAACATGCAAGAAAATAATATTGTATCTTTGAAAAACGCGTATAAAGCCTTACAAGAAAAAAACTCAATTTTTGAAGTGCAAGTGGATGAGACTTTCGATACTAAGGAGAATACAGGGAGTTCTAAAATAAATTTAGATAGTGATAATGAAGAAGTTGAGGATGTGTTTGTTGCAACGGATTGGGAACATAACAAAGTGGAAAGGAAGGGGGCAAGCACATTCTATGACGATTTGGTTGATGATACACAGAAGAAGGTAGAGGCTCCTCCCAAGAAGACAAGTATTTGGTCAGATAGAAGACAAGACTCCCTTAAAAGAAAAGTAGCTTTCTCTCCTGAAACAAAGGTTCACTACTATGATAGGGATGATATGGAATTTGAAGATAGGGGACAGGCGTTTGAGGAAGTAGAGCATGAGAATGCTTATAGCGAAAATGGGTGATGAATGGTAATAAGGGGTAAGCACTCCCTCTAATGTAGCAGTAGGATAGGTTTGGTGTTCTAGTTTGTGTATGTAGTTAGTGTGGTCGTTTTGTGGCTTGTCACAAATGATCCGGTGGTTGTTCAAGCGGTTGTTTGAGGTTAATGTGGTATTTCAGCCACATTTCATTGTACTTAAATGTTATTTTTGTGTAATATATTTTACCGGGGAAACTCTTTACCCAAAATGATAGGTTTATGAAGGAAAATGAAACCATTGATATGCAGAGAACAATGGCATTTGGAGGAGGAAAAGGGTGTGTGCGGTTCTCTTCAAGCAATGCTGATTTCTTGCATAGGAATAGGAAGAATGGTGCAAGAGTTTGAGTGGAGATTTAAAGATTAGGCTGAAGAAGATATCAATACACTTGGATTTACCACACAGAGGCTCAATCCATTACGTGCCATAATAAAGCCGAGAAATTGATGAAAGGTATTTTGATCCAGGGAGACATGACACCAATATGCATTTTTAGTGTTTTATACAAAGGCATGTTCTTTTTGTAGTTTCCAACTTTGATGCTATGTACATCGCTACTAAAGTATTAAAACTTTAAACTGATGTTGATCTTGGAAGTGAAAACTTTGGTCAATTAGTACACCTGTCCTATGAATTTGATATGATCTAAAAACCAATCTTTTAAGAACACTTTTCATCGGGGTTCATTTATTTTCATTGTATACACAGCATATGATTACAATATGTTATACATATTTTAAGTAAATGACATATGAGCCAGCTTAACATAGGCACTTTCATACGGCAACTCATAAACAATATCAGTTAAGGGAATCACTATGTTCCTTCCTAACAAAGTTGACTTCACATATTCTTCCTTAACATAGTTGACTTCATAACCATCCTTAACCCGTTGACTTAATGGTTTATAACAGTACAAACACAACAGCACTTCATCAATCAATTTCCTCTGATTTCCTCATAAAAAACAGTAATGGACATCAGACAATCAATTAGCAACCAAACCCATGTCTCATTAGCACTTGCAAACCACCTTCTCTCTAACAAATCCCCATACACCAACGTGGTTTTCTCTCCACTTTCAATCCATGTCGCCCTGAGCTTAGTTGCAGCCGGTTCCAGTGGTCGAACACTCGACCAGTTTCTTTTGTTTCTCAAAACAAGCAACATCTGTGATCTCAACTCTCTTTCTTCGCAGCTAGTGTCCTGGGTCTTGGCCGATGGTAGTCCAAGTGGTGGGCCTCGTTTGTGTTTTGCAAACGGAGTTTGGGCTGAGCAAACACGTATTTTGAAACCTTCTTTTAAATATGTTGTAGACACTGTTTATAAAGCCACTTCTAAGCAAGTCGATTTCCTTAATAAGGTCAGTCCTAAATTCTATTTGCATGATTGCATGTTTTTTTTGTCCTCTATTACAAATTGAGATATATTTTTGTACTCATTGGTTATCCAAGCCTGAGGAGGTAGTGGCTGAAGTGAATTTGTGGGCCGAAAAGCAGACAAGTGGACTCATTAAAGAGATTCTTCCTCTTGATGCGGTTAACACAGATACTAGGCTCATCTTTGCAAATGCAGTCTATTTCAAGGGAGTCTGGAATCAGAAGTTTGATCCATCAAAGACAGAGGACTATGACTTTCACCTTCTAGATGGAAGTAAAGTTAAGGTACCATTCATGACCAGCAACAAAAAACAGTTTGTGCAGTCATATGATGGTTTCAAAGTCTTAGGTCTTCCCTATTTACAGGGTGAAGATAACCGCCGTTTCACAATGTACTTTTTCCTTCCGGATTCGAAAGATGGTCTCCAATCTTTGATACAGAAAATGGGTTCTGAATCTAACTTTTTGGAACGTCATGTTCCATTCCGAAAAAAAGAAGTTGCGCAGTTTTTGATCCCAAAGTTTAAGATCTCCTTTGGGTTTAAGGCTAATGACGTGTTGAAGGAATTAGGCCTTGTATTGCCTTTTGATCACATACAATGTTGTTTAACTGAAATGTTGGAACCCTCCGACGATGGAAACCTATTTGTTTCAGGTGTTTACCATGAATCGTTTGTGGAGGTTAATGAAGAAGGTACGGAAGCTGCAGCAGTCACTGCGGTTGTTATACAACAACAACAATGCATGATGATTGAGGAGAAAGTCGACTTCGTGGCAGATCATCCCTTCTTGTTTGTGATAAGAGAAGACATGAGTGGAGTTGTGTTGTTTATGGGTCAGGTGGTTGACCCTCGTGTTGCTTGAACCAGTAATTCAAATGTTGACGCATATGATGGTTGTATTCATGTATTTTGGTTTTTAATGTATGCTTCAATGTTGGTATCTTGCCAGCAGTGGCCTGTGGCCATAAATCTATTGTATCAACTGCAGCCTCACTTATTTTCCGTTGTTGATTATATGTAATATATTTCTAGACCAATGCTTATTTGGGACCTATTATGAGAAATTTTGGGGAAACAAATTAATACAGCCGTGCACTATGTGTGTTTGGCTAAACGTGACTCATGGGGATCGTTTTTATCTGTTAAAAACAGGGTTCAATGGCTGTAGCTAGAGGCATTAATGTTGACACGACCACCAACTTATGAATGATTCGATTTAGTTTTGTGTTTTTCTCAAACGTATCAGTATGATCATTCTCAACCCGTATAACCCATCTATCTTAGCTTACTACCTCTATATGTACCGAAAGACTACATCCTTTGAATTTTCCACATGCACGTTCATGACGACACTCGTCTTGTTCATCCGCTCTCTTTATAGAACAAGTCACTGAATAACTTATAATATTTGGTTTAATTTGGTGTTTTGGTCGACTTTTTGTAATGCATTCACGCTTAAACACGCAATGTTATATTAATTATTAATTTTTTTGTACAAGTTTTCAAGTCAATGTTGAAAATTATCTGTATAATTAAATTTTGTGTACTTAGAGCGGAGGGTGTGGCTTGCCGTGTGACATGGCACCTTGCCGTGGCTCGCCACCACACCGGTGGGGTTTGTCGTGGCTCGCCGTCGGTTGCCTCGTCGTGCAGACGACGAGCGTTTTGCTTGTCCTTTTTTTTGAGAGGAGGTTGAGGTTTGTTAGTGGTAGTGGTGGGCCCCAAATGAAGAGGTTGAGGTTTGTTATGAGGGGGTTTGTTGTGGTTCGTTGTGGAGGTTTGTTATGCTGATGTGGCGCTGAGGTGACAGTGATGAAGAGGTTAACCTCCATCACTACACCTTCCGCTCTTAGAAGCTATGGTTGTCCCATGTTGACAGGAGAAATATATCAGTGTGCCAATATTAGTCAGGAGACTGTTTGAAATATGAGCACTGATTGACAGCATATATGATGTAGTAAGCTAAGATAGATGGGTTATATGGGTTGGTCCTAATCCAATGTGGCAACACCCTGTTGGTGACGGTAGAGGGACCCATTTTTTTCACAAACCAATAAATCATTGTCATGTTGATTTTAGACACAAGTTTAATCATATATTTAGACATATCAATCATTTTCCTTGAAATATATATTTGAACACCACTCAGGAGTCTTCGCAGGAACTCATTTACATTATTATATATTTGAAATCTTTGCACTTCATGTATAGTACCTGTAAAACTGTATAATATTAGTCATTTTAAAAAGATGTGAGCAGCACAAAGTGTGATTGTGATAGACATCGATACAATTTTATATGTATAAGGAGGTTAGTAGATAGGCATTTCAGTAATTTTAACCCAAATTGTTCTAACTTATAATTGGTACTAGTATATTTTAGATTGTTTGACTTTTATAGATGACCTGATGTGGTACTAAATCAACAAACTTGTCTATTAAACAGTTAGGCATTGCTTATATAACTAATAAAAGATTATTAATATGGTTGGTCTCCGCTGCTACTCTGGCCACGCAAATACCTGGTCAAAATATAGGTTCCTTCCTTCGCGTTAACTAAATGGTAGACTTTAATCCTTTATAAATCTTCCGATTGCTACACCATCTGATCAATATTCAAACTCTTCGGTTTTCATACCAAAACATCAATTGAAATTCAGCAATTAGTCAACAACCAAACCCATGTCTCGATCACACTTGCAAACCACCTTTTCTCCAAGAAATGCCAAAACACCAACGTTGTTTTCTCTCCGCTTTCCATTCATGTCGCCCTGAGCTTAATTGCTGCTGTTTCAAAAGGCCGAACACTTGACCAGTTGTTAACATTTCTCAAATCAGACACCGTGCATGACCTGAATACCCTTACTTCGCATATTTTGTCATTGATGGCTGATGGTAGCCCAAGTGGTGGCCCTCGTTTGTCTTCCGCTAACGGGGTATGGGTTGAGCAAACGCTACATCTTAAAGCTTCTTTCAAGCACGTTTTAGACAATGTTTATAACGCCGCTTGTAAGCAAGTTGATTTCCGGACAAAGGTAGCTTCTAATTTTTGAATTAGTTTGTTTTAGGATATAAATGAAGATTGCATGAAGTACTAGCACGATATCCTATAAATAATATATGATCCACAACTAGAGTCAAAATTTAAACGAATCTAAAGCAACGAATAACAACCCGATGTTTAAGTCTACAAGGAACTTGAGCACAAGAAGTGTTCACAAGATTGTTGAATACCAATTAAATCGTAAATCGTTTAGACCAAAGCAGTTTAGCAAGGTTAACGCTGGTTGGAATACTATCAAACCGACACATCTTGGAACATTACTGCTTGAACAGTTTAGCTATCTCAGCGAACCCTTTGTATGTACATTATAATGTTCTGATAATGTTAATTACATGTATATATAACTAGTTGACACAAGTGCTAATCAATGGATGGAATGTGTTTAAAACCCTATATATTTTTACCTCTTCATGTTAATTAAGACTAATCTGTTGATTACAAGTTTAAATAGTGGTCTTTGCATTCAAATTTAAAATAAAAAATAAAAAATTAACCCGTGTCAAATCACCAGTTGTTGAACATTTAGGAAAAAAAAAAAGGGAAACAATATCGTTGGGATTGAAAATCTGAATTTAAATTAAAAGGTCAGGAACTAAGTTCCATGCATATAATACAAAGATTTAACTTAACTCTAATTAGAATAAAAAGTTTGCTCCATCTTAAGTTGGGTTCTTTCCCTCCTTTTGACATTTCTCTTGTTGATCCAAATGAGAGTATGTTAGCTCTATGATCTTTTCCGTATGAGATTATATTAAAACGATATACATTACTGGTTTGTTATGTCTAACATTTGTACTTGTTTTTATTAACATAAGTCTGCTGAGATAGTCAATGAAGTGAATTTGTGGGCCGAAAAGCAGACGAGTGGCATTACAAAAAATTATCCTTCCTACTGATGCGGTTGACAGTTTTACGAAGCTCATATTTGCAAATGCTGTCTACTTCAAGGGAGTCTGGAAAGAAAAGTTTGACCCATTACCTCATTGATGGGAGCAAAGTTAAAGTACCCTTCATGAGGAGCTATGAAGAGCAACTTGTGCGTGAATATGATGGATTCAAAGTCTTGGGTCTTCCTGTTCTCAAGGAGAAGATAGACGCCTGTTCACAATGTGCTTATACCTCCCAAATGAAAAAGATGGCCTGCCACATTTGATAGAGAAAATGGGTTCCAGTCTAACTGTACACAATCACATGCCACACCATAAAAGAGAAGTGGGACAACTTTGATTCCAAAATTTAAAATCCCATTTGAGTTTGTAGCTTCTGACATGTTGAAGGAATTAGGCCTTGTATTGCCTTTCACCGCGGAGAAGGTTTGACTGAAATCGTGGACCCATCTGTGGGTGAGAACCTATATGTTTCTGGCATTTACCATAAATCATTTGTAGAGGTGAATGAAGAAGGCACGGAAGCTGCAGCGGTAACTGTAAGCGTTATGGTTCCCCTATGCTTGAGGAGGGTTGTGAGGGTTGACTTCATTGCAGATCATCCTTTCTTGTTTGTGATTAAAGAAGATACGAGTGGGGCTGTGTTGTTTATGGGACAAGTTACTGACCCTCGTGCGGCTTGATTTGTATGTTGAAATATTGGCTATTAATATGGTTAATTATACTGGTTTTCAAATTTCTAAATTAACTTGAATTTAATTTTGTAACATGTCATAGTACGTATCTTTAAATAGAGTGTCCATAAACAAAATACCATAAGAAAAACACAAGAGTAGATAGTTTCTATTCGTTTAGTGTTCCTTGAATATCTTTCGGATTGTACACTTAGGGTCTGTTTATTTTTTTCTGTTAGTGAAAGATATGTGGGTTCCATATCTATTAGTACCTCTGAATGGAGTCATCTATTTTCCTCTTATGTTACAGACAAAACAAGAAAATAAATGGACCTCACTTTAGAATATAAATAATATTAAATAGATTAGTGGGCCAATCTCTTAGCTAACAAAGAAAAAGAAACACAACCTTAGTTACGAGATTATGTTGAAAAGGACAATGTAGAAAGATATTGTAGTATGCTATAGTGTATTTTCAGTTAATAAAGCCTCCTAAATCATATTACTCTATAATTGTAAAAACTTTGAATCAATACCAAAAACAGTCTTGAATCTCAATTCAAGACAAAAACGATGATATCCAGAAACACAACCAAATCAAGATCAACCACAAACTTCACCACTGCTAATCAGGTGTGAAGCTACTGACTAATTATCAATAGTTCTATTACAATCACAAACCGAGAAACTTAATTACAACAGCTGAAACAAGATCTTGAGAGATGAGAGATGTAAACTCTGAGAGATGGTAGCTTTTCTTTGTATAGAGCTGGAATCGGGTTATGAGAAAACTAGTAATCCTTATATACACCAACTCTTAGAACTTTAAATCTTTGACAATTTAGTCCTTGAACTTTCCAGCTCCTTTCAAACACAACAGAAAGCTTATTAAAGCCTTATATCTGAAATAAACAAATGACACAATTAGTCCCTTAAGTTCATAACCTGGTTGGGGTTATAATTTTAACTAGGGTGAAGTTCAAAAATACGTAACATATCAAGTTCAGAGTCCAAATGTAGGTAACGTACCCCATATTATTCCACTTCAAGCAATGCACTTTCAAAATAATTCACACATATGTAGTGTATTTGATCTTCATCTTCTCCGGCGACCAATCCCAAATTTCGACGACCAAACCCAGTTTTAAGCGACCATCTTCATCTTTTCCAGCGACCATACCCAAATTCTGGTCATATATAAGTATATATATATATATCTATACGTTATATATAAGAGAAGGCATGCCACATAAAATGCCACTTGGCATCCCATAATGCCAAGTCATATTTCCATGTCATCATTTATTTATTTTTTAAGCAATGTGGCATATTTTTTAATATTTGTGTTGAATATATTTTTTTTAATTTTTAAATTATAAATTTCGTATGTATTAGTGTATTTTTAATTTTTTTTATGTAAAATTCGGTTTAATTTAATGACTAAAATTAGGAAATTTTAAAAATTTATGGCACTTGCAAGGATTGAACCTAGGGTGCTATAAATATTAACAAACATGATAACCACTAGACCAATGCATATTTTGAGTTATATGTTGCAAGTCCAAATCTATAAACCTCACGTAACTAGGAGAATCCAAACATATAAACCTAGGTAAAAGAAAATCATATGTCATTCGTAATATATTTTTCTCAAAACCCTAATATCCATTTTTCCCTCACAATATCCATCACGATTTTAACTCATGATCAACTTATTCGGTTTTTCATCCTGCAGGATTTCGAGAATCACTTCCAGAAGCTACAAGGTATACAAGATACTAATGCAGAAGGCTGATAAAGATGATCAGAAGGCTGTGTTACAGAAGTAAGAAGGTTCATGTGACCGGTTTTCTACGCCCATAAATCCCAAGATGCACCGAGAAGATCTAGGTGTGTTAAACAACCTCTGCATTCATGAGCATAGTTTAATTATGTTAATTAGGTGATGTTGTGTTAATTGATATTTTTTCTTTCATCAAGCATTGGTTTCTAGGTTATGACGATTTTGTCTGCTGTCGTTGCACGGCCGCTCCAAACCCGATATGTATCTTCCGTTATTTGGTTTATGAAGTTTACCTCTGCATTCATGAGAATAGTTTAATTATATTAATTAGGTGATGTTGTGTTAATTGATATTTTTCTTGCATCAAGCATTTGTTTTAGGTTATGACGATTTTGTATCTTTGTCGTTGGATGGGCCGCTCCAAACTGTAATGATCGAGGTCGCAAGTTGTGGTTCCACTTCCCATCAATACGAGAGACGGTTGATTTCTGAGCCAAGGTGGAGTATACCATTTACATTTATTATATTGACTATTTTTCCCGTTATCACACCTTTTGCATATGCTCATAAGTGAAAACATTCCCACAAGGATTACCATGGTTGATAAGAATAATGGCCACAATCTTATTATCTGTCAATGCTTTGACACCATCAAGATCAACCTCCCAACCTTTCTCAGGGAGGAGATTAAAATGACGAACCTCAAGTGGACTTAAGCTGCTTTGAGCTGATCATATAATGGATAATTAGGTGTGGGAAACAATATATAATTATACAAATAGCTAATATTTGTCATCATAAACTGATAATTCTTTAATCAATTAATGCGGGATGATAATATTTGAATGTCACTTGTGAAAGGCCTTTAACCGATCGAGCCATTTCATATATAACCATGGGGTCATAGGTGTCGTTGTACATGACCGGTATAAGCAATTTGTTTTCTTCATATTTCTGAACAAGTATCTTTGCTAGATTTAGTAGCTTCTTCAAACCCTAACTGATTACTAGCTATATCTTAAGTTGAGTCACACAATAATTTTTTGTATTATTCCAGGTGGTGAGCCATTTGACACATACCTTAGAATTTACGACATATTGAATGATGCTGGGCTCTTCTCCATTGAGCAAAAGAAGTAAAATCGACCATATTTCATTTTGCTTACTTTTATTGTTTATTAAATACACCTGCGATGAACTGAATCTTACGACCTAACATGCATGTTTTATCTACCAGATGTCATATTTCTACCATCATGCTTGAGATGAATAAAGACCAAACGGACATGTTCGTATAAGGTTTTTGATTTACTATACATAATAATAATATTTTCGATTGAAGTTGTCCTTATGTGGTATGTATTACTTAAAATCAAAACATAAGCTTCTTACTTGGTTAAACACGAACCGGCTAAGTTTTTCGATAGTTTTGTTATTTTTGGTTGAATAATATTATTTTAAGTTTAATGATCAAATTATGCATTTTCAAGAGACACATGATGACATTTACATCATTGGTGGATCCTCGACTAGAAGGTTGTTATCCAATGAGCGGGTTGTACCAAGCTTTAGTTGTAGCATCCATGTGTATTCAAGAACAGGCTGATGCTCGGCCTCTCATTAGAGACGTGGTCACTGCATTGTCTTATCTTGCAAACCAGGGATATGATCCTAACACTGCTCCTGCAAATATCAACACACGCCCAAAACCAGAAAGAATTAATGGAAAAAATACAAGACATGTAGAAGGGGAAGGATCTGGTTCAGGATCGGGTCGTAGCAGATGGGATTTGGAAGGATCAGAAAAAGAAGAGTCCTAAAGAAACTGCAAAGATGGTTGATAAAGACCTTGAACGAGAAAGGGCTGCTGCGGAAGCAAAGATTCCTTTGAAGAAAGAAGACAATGTTCATTTAGCTCAATGGTTTCGCATAATGCAAACAAACAAAGAAACCTTCATCACTAAATCAATAGAGCCACAGCTTCACCTCAATCTAAACGAAGCAGATAAAGTCAGTTTAACCACAATAGATGAGTTAGCGGGTCACTGTTGTGCTCGTGAACCATACCAAAGACCTGACATGAGTCATGCTCTCAATATGGTGTCCTCTTTAACTTACCTTTGGAAACAGTCTGAAAAATGAAGTTGGCCTTTTCACTTCCGTTCTAAAAGGCCAACGAGTAAGTCCGAGGTTAGTAATTTGCTTTAAGAATTTTGTCCTTCTGCTTTTACGTATATTTGTGTGTTTTCCTGCATTCTTTTCGAAACTCGACGTTTTCTCTCTCAAATTTTAGGTCCCTTCGATATGTCTTCAACAGATAAACAATGTAATTCGAGGTATCATCTACGGATCGGCTCTTATTTGTTAAATAAAATATTTTATCCGGGTCAAGATTGGAAGTTTGACCACCGAGAACGGCCCGACCACTACTACTGCATAGAATGCTCATCTACTCGAATACGGTCCCGAATGCTCACCCTAGGCATTTGGGACATGGTAAGTTGAACCCGTAAATGCATTTACATTTATGAAACCTGTTACTTGAACCCATATTTATGCTCATCTACCACGCTTCACTCTACATTTAGGGGTCCTTTGGCATCTGGTGGAGAGATTTAAATGATTGTTTGATTAGTGTGTTTTAAATTAGTATATAATTAGTTTATTGTATTCGTGTCAATCAAATAGTTAGTGTATAGGTAGCTTATCAGAATCCTAATAAATAGGAATTATTAACAAGCAAGGTTGACAGGAGGAAGTGGGAAGCACAAAGCATATGTTATCAAGATCAAGAAACAAGGATTCGCGTAATATGTAACACATAAAATTTGATTTTAAACAACAATATTACTATAATAACTGAGTGGGTGTTTGGGATTGCTCCTTTTATTTTATTTTTTGCTTAAAATTAAGTACTTAAAAGTCGCTTAAAATTAAGCACGCAACAATTAGTGTTTAGATTTGCCTCTCTGTAAGAACTGCATTTAGACCCGGAAAAATAACAATCTGTTAAGAGTGTTTCAGTCAACTCCATTTATAAGGGTTTTAGGTCAAATATGAAAGTGAAAAAAAGACCATTTGCTTATAAGAAACTGATTATTTTCGCTCAAAATAAACATATAAGCAGTTTAGGATGACCCATGACTTTCTCTGCTAAAAGATGCACAAAGCTTTTTAAACAGAAAAAAATAACAATCCAAACATCCTCTATGTCTTTGAATAAAACCAATTTAGGATGTATGTACTAAATATAGACTAGCAGACTTCGAACATGTTTGACCAATTTTTATCGGATTATTAATGTATTTGATAGAGCGTACATACTGCAAACTGCTGTTATTTTTGCTTGAGTGCATACATTCCAAGTGGTGAGTCTAATGATTATAATGGGTGTATGTTGCTAACGGATACAGGTTAAATGGGTATATTGGTACAGGTCAAAACGGGATGGATTCAATTCTTTTCTCAAGAGGAGGTTGACCTTTTGTGAAGTGGTTACATTTCTCCGAGTATGCAAAGACACAGGCGTTTCTATAAAGTCGCATGTATTTAGTTTTGGTGTAATGGTTTTGGAGATGGTGAATAGGATGAAAAGCGAGAACTGTGTCATGAAGACAATCGAGATAACCTTTTGGACATATAAGTAATGTTACAATACTAAATCCAAATATTTTACTTGAAGCTACTGATTTTTTTTTTAACATTATCCTTCTAATACTTAGTATAGTTGATGAGTGCGTAAATACTCATCATTTTGGTTAATTCGAATCTGAAACGCCTAAAATGCTCAAAATGCATCAAAATATCGAAAATATTCCAAAATTGCATTTTATATGTTTCAGATGCAAAATGTTTAAAATCGATGAAAACGAGCAAAATTTGCATAATTGGCGCTTTCGGTCCCGACGTTCAAAAATAGGCAAAACAAGTCCCCTGAATTTCAAAAATGGAAAACATTATTTATGGCCCTTGGTTAATAAAGTTTGTCATTTTACGGTCCTTATAATATTTTTGGAAAATTGCATGTTTAATCCCGAAGTTTCAATTTTGGCAATCGGTCCTTGTATTACTTGAGATTTACTGTTTTGGTCCTTGGTTTATTTGGGAGTGACAAGAGTGACCCTTGATTATAATTTTCGAATGTCAACAAATGGTCCTTGAAATTCGGATTGTACAAGTTTAACCCTAAACTACTAAATGAGTCCAAGTTAAATCCAATAACTACCCAACTCACCCTTTATCCCACCATTACCCAAGCCCAATCCAAAAATGATATACCGGTCCGGTCTAAACCAAATACCCGTCCAATGTTTAACCTAATCCTTTTCTTCTCCCTTTTCTTCCCGCCAAACAACACGAACACAAGAAGCGTAAAACCAAACGACATTTTCCTTCACCCCATATCTCAAACCCACTGTCTCCTCAAAACTCTACCCTGTGTTCAACCCATCCCATCACGAGACCCTAGCTACCTTGGGAAACTTTTGTTCCCACACCAAGAATGAGACAGAGAAGACAAAGAGACCAAGAAAGGTAGAAGAAAGAAGAGAGAGGACCTTGGTGGCATAAATATGGAGAGCCATGGAGCGGCGGGGAGTTAGTTAGTAGTTAGTCTTTTTAGTTTTAATTTAGTTTTAGTTTGAGTCTAGAATCTTTATGTTCTAGCTCGCTTGCTTTCATTGTTATTTTAATTTTCATGTAATCTCTAAATTCGCTTTAATGCAAGTTACTTTTCACTTTTAATTCCATTTGAGTTTTATGTAGTCTTGATCTATTTTTAAATACTGTCTTTTGATAATTAAGGTGTTTTGTCATAAGTTGTTTGAATTCAGTTTAAGCTCTCAAGTTAATTTTCATAGCCTCACAATTTTTAAAGTTTCCAAAATTTGGTTTTCTCCCCTTTTTGGGTTCTGTCTCAGCTAGAAATAGGCCCAAAAGCACCCTTGTATAGCTTATTTATAAGTTGTACGGTGTAAATCTTGCCCTCCAATTGGTTTTTATTGACTCTCTGCTATTCTAACTCTACTTTTGTAGCTTGTTTTAGCTTTGAAAGTCCACTTTTCAGCTCACAAACAAACTCCAAAGTACCACAAAGACTGTTTGGAAATTGTATCAAGAATGCAGTGAGACATCAAAACAGTCACCAACTTGAGTTTCCTTTAGTTACTTTTCATAGCTAATCTTAGGAATTTTAGTATTTATTAGAGTTTTGTGTTAGATTAACTGGACACTAGCCAATTAGTGCTTATTAGTTAAGTAGCCTTACTTATTTTTCCATAGTCTTAGCCTAAGGATCTCTTAGAATAGTTATACTATTCACTCCTTTAGTGTAATCATTTGAGTTTGTTGCCTTTTAGCTTATTTTTGTGCTTCAATTCATTTAAAGCTGAATCCTTTGTTTAAACTGTTTGTGGTATTCACTGTGGTCTTAAGGTCTGCTTTTGAAAGAGTGTTTGGAGCAGTTTTTATCTGGGTAAATTTCATAGATTTGACCATCTTTTGAAGTTGAAATGGATTTGAAGTTGAAGTCGGTTTCGGTGAGGTAAAAGTAGCTTGTGTCGTTTTTTTTAATATAATCTACCTTCTGCCTCAATCCCATTTTAAGCTAGGAATTAGGATAGCTAGATTTAGACTTATACTTTAGATTTCGCTTTACAAGTAACTTATAGTGTGGACTTAATATGCCTTTTCTTGATTTGGCCTTTTGAGCTTATTAGCATGCTTGTCTTTGACATAAAACAAATTTCTATATGCCGCTTTCCTCGCCTATCACAACTAGTAAATTTCACCCCAAAGGCGACTTCTTTTCCTTTATTTTAGCTTTTTAATGTGTAGCTTTTGCTAAATTTAGGTTCCCCCCTTTGTGCTCTCTAGACTATATAGGTTATGTGGATAGTTAAGGGGTTTTACGTTTCCTTTTTTATAGCTTTTTTGGTCCTAACTATAATTGTACCAAACACCCATTAAGAACCTGTTGCAGAAAAATGATCCAAACAAAGAACTTTGTTTTTTTTGATCGCTCCAAACAACCCCTTTGGCGACTCATAATCCAAACAACCCTTAGTATCTAGCTCATCCAAACCGCCTTTCATATTATTTTTTTTTCATTTTGTTTGTTAACAACAAGTCATTATGACTTGACCAAGTTTTTAATTGAGTTAAATAGGTGTAGTTATTGTTGCTTTATTTTGCACAAGAAGAAAAGAACCAAAAAGAAAAATAAGTCAAAACAAGGGAGGAAGTGGGATTCGAACCCACAACCTCGTACCCACAATCAGTACCCATACGCCTATCAGACAACCAACTGCTCTACTGAGCTCTTTGTGTAATCTTTTACTTAGCTATGATCTTAAAGGATATGTAGTGTTTAGTTTAAAATAAAAAGCATCAAAAGGTTGGGATGGGATTCAACACTTGGACCTCCCGCCCAAGACCGCCACGCCCACACACATCACACAATGCTAAGCGCCTAGGGACTTTTATTAGTCTTATCTTGCACATTTAATGCCTTAAGGGAGTTAGCCGCTTTTGCTAAGCTCTCTTTAGCTTATTTGGAGCTTATTTCAAAGCAACCACCAAGTTTTCTATTTTCTTAGGATCAGCATTTTCAAAGTACTTTTGTGATTTTTACTGATTTTTCCCAATTAGTTTAGTATTTTAATTATTTAATTAGTGTTAATTAGTTTTAATTAGTAATAAATAAAATAAAAGTCGAAAAAATACCCGCTTTTTCCTAAAATTTTCTTTTGTCATGTAGTACGTGAGAAAATTGTTTTTACACTTGTAGGACTTTTATTTCATAAATTTTACGCTTTTGCTTATGACTCGCGTAATTTTTATAAATAACGACGTTTTCATTTTAAGTTACGTTTTAGATATTTTAAGTTTACGTTTTAGTTAAAATAGTTTATTTAAGATATTTTGTTTTATAAAATCACAAAACATTATTGTAAAAATAGTGATAGCGTTTATTTAATATTTTTATCTTTTAATTTCCTTTAGTTTGCATTTAAGCCGTTGTAATTTGTTGGCTTTTCCCAGTTATAATAATCTCAAATCCTCCTTTCCGTCCAAATCTCCGATCACTTTACGCTTGATAATCCAACGCATAGCTCATTGGGACATAACGACCGGGAGACTCTATACTCCTCGGATCTTCATTGATTTCGCTCTCGAGCCGTTTTAAGGTTCTTACGATCCGCCATTCACAAGTGGCGGGCTTGTGTGATAAACCTTGACTGCTCGAGCGCATCAAATTTTAGGCGCTTGTTGCGCCGGGAGTCAGTCTTGATTATCTTCCGCTTAGCGATTAGTGATTTGGATATTCACTCTTTGTCTATACCATCTGTATGTGTTTATATTTTCTTTTAAAATCAAAAATCCAAAAGATTTTCATCCTTTGTTTTTGCAAAATGTTTTCAAAATACCAAAAATATCCATCTTTACCCTCTCACATCTTTGATTCTTCATCCCTATCCTCCGAAAACCTTTGATTCTTTCTATGTCTTATCCTCACCCTCTTGGTTGTCAATGGTGTGGTGGTCCTTATAATGGTGGTAATTGCCCGGTTGTGGCATGGTGGAGTCGGAAACGGGTCCGTCTATAACCAAGATCCCTATTCTTACCATAACACAACCGATTTATTCCATCACCACCGACTTGTGAGACTCAAGTGATTTCTTGTTGTGAGTCTTGTGGTGGTTCACACTCAGTTCTAATTGTCAATCGGGAAACACGCTTGTCTATGAGCGTGTTCACGATAACGATTATGACTACAACACATACCACTCACAACCACATCAGTTTTATTGTTGTGAGTATTGTGGAGGTCCTCACCCTAGCTCGGATTGTCAAACAGGAACCCATTTCCTTGTAACAATTACGACTCTTCGATCAAGACCAACCTCCACAAGACCAAATGATTCAAGCGACTCCTCATGAAACTACGACGCACCTTCTCATCAAGACTCGGAGTTATTAAAAGAACTTAAGGAGGAGTCGGCTATGTCCTCCCAAGATAATCCAAATGAAAAATCCATGGAAGAATTGTTAGGTCAAGAACAGTCGCTAAATTAGATTCCCAGTTGCGGTGAAAACTCTATTAGGGAATTAATTAAAATACAAAAGCACCAGATCTAGCTCTCGATTCCGTTTATTCTCGATGATGGTGATGATGAGGATACACTTGATATCCTTCAATTCTATAAATATTCATCAAGTTCATCGGTTGATATCCCAAAGCGCTTGAGATTCATTCTCAAACAACTGCTATCACACCAAGCTCCCACTCACTCTCTCGAACATGGGGACGAGCATCTTGACACTGTTCTCGAAAAGGAATCGGACGAATTCATAAAGTCTAGTGTTGAGAACCTTGTCCCAATCCCGAGAGAGTCACAGGAACTTTGACCATATGTGTGATTCTCTTCCCTCTTGAGCGCTCAAATGATCATTTGGAAACTTTCTCCGATTTTAGCGACGATTGTGCTTCCTTTGGAAACATCGAGTTTGTTGAGGCATCACTTCCACAACGATGTCGATCCCTTCTTGAGGAGTTCTCCGTGAACTCACTCACATCAATCCACTCTTTGATTTCGAAGCCGATCCGGGAGAGACGAAAGTCTCATTGATAATGATCGCTCACTCACTTCTCACCTAACAAATCAATTGAGAATGTTGATCACTTTGTTCCCAAACATTCAAAGCTACTTTCACCAATCCTCTATTTGAATTCGACTGAATTCACTTCAATTCGAGAATCCACTCTTTGATACTCGGATCGAGGATAGTGATGAGCCCAAATGGAACAAGAGTTTACAACATCACTTCATGTGAATGATTCTCTTCATAAAGAGTTCTCCGGTGAACTCTCTCATGACATATCTCCTCCGAACATGATCATTTCTATTTTGATCTTGAGGATGATATTGGCTCGGAGGAAGGTGTACTCTATCATACGAGTTTGCTTATTGATGATACTACCTCACCCTTCCTCCCGATACATCTACATTTGAGGATGAAGAATGGATCTTGATTGTCATCAAGACCTTTCTTCCTTTCCTCAAATATCTTGTGATTCTCTTCATCTTCACTCCTTCGAATGAAGACACTATCTTTGACCCCGCATTTTCACTTATCATTTTGAGCCGGTTCTATGTATATCTCATCGGTGTGGAACTTTCACGTACTTCAATGTTTATCCAAACATCTTGAATGAAAGTCCGATGGAGATTGTTTCTTCCACTTTGCTTCCCATGAACCAATGAATTCGGGGCGAGTCAAGCTAGCGACTCGGTAATCAAAACATGAGTGAACATGGGTTTCACCCGTGTGTACCACACTAGTGTGGGGAGTTGCCCACATGTTATATATATATAAGTTTCTAAAAAAAAAAAAAAAAAAAAAAAAAAATCTTCTTTCTAAAATATGGTCGTAGTATTTCCTTTACGTTCTTTGTTTCGCATAACCGCGGTACTTTGAATATTGAGGCAATATTCATTTCTAAGTGTGGGGAATTCTCACAAATTTTATCATACAATTATACCAATTCTCCGTTTTGGCCAAAATTTTTTTTTTGGAGTAAGTGTTTTACACTTTCTCATGTGGTTATCATCCGCCTTTGTCTAAAAACAAAAGGATTGGCTAATCCAGAGCAAACGGCTCTTGGTAAAGATATCTCAAATCCGTTGACGACTTGCAATTTGCCCAAAATTGTATGGTATTCAACTCACCATATCCTTAAAAGTGAAGAGTTGGCTAGCCCGCAAGTTTATGGCTTGTGGTAAAGGCGATGGAAAACCATAATTGGTAATCGGCTCACCAAAGATAATATTGATAATTTATCTAAGAGTTGGCTAGTCCGAGCAAACGGCTTCGTAAAGACAAAATCAAATCCGTTGAAAGTCGGTGGTTTGCTCAAAATCACATGGTTATCGGTGTACCATGGTTCTTACTTGAACTGAAACATTTGGCTACTCGAGTAATGGCTTTTGGTAAAGAGACTCAAATCCATTAAGTTTTTCTCAAAAGATTGCTAGGGACTAGCAATAGTTTAGTGTGGGGATTGATGAGTGCGTAAATACTCATCATTTTTGGTTAATTCGAATCGCAAAACGCCTAAAATGCTCAAAATGCATCAAAATCTGAAAATATTCCAAAATTGCATTTTATATGTTTCAGATGCAAAATGTTTAAAATCAGATGAAAAACGAGCAAAATTTGCATAATTGGCAGTTTCAGTCCCCCGACGTTCAAAAATAGGCAAAACAAGTCCCCGGGAATTTCAAAAAAATGGAAAACATTATTTATGGCCCTTGGTTAATAAAGTTTGTCATTTTACGGTCCTTATAATATTTTTTGGAAAATTGCAAGTTTAATCCCAGAAGTTTCAATTTTGGCAAATACGGTCCTTGTATTACTTGAGATTTACAGGTTTGGTCCTTGGTTTATTTGGGAGTGACAAGAGTGACCCTTGATTATAATTTTCAGAATGTCAACAAATGGTCCTTGAAATTGGATTGTACAAGTTTAACCCTAAACTACTAAATGAGTCCAAGTTAAATCCAATAACTACCCAACTCACCCTTTATCCCAGCCATTACCCAAGCCCAATCCAAAAATGATATACCCGGTCCAGTCTAAACCAAATACCCGTCCAATGTTTAACCTAATCCCTTTTCTTCTCCCTTTTTCTTCCCGCCAAACAACACAGAACACAAGAAGCAGAAAACCAAACCTGACATTTTCCTTCACCCCATATCTCAAACCCACGCCTGTCTCCTCAAAACTCTACCCCAGGTTCAACCCATCCCATCACGAGACCCTAGCTACCTTGGGAAACTTTTGTTCCCCACACCAAGAATGAGACAGAGAAGACAAAGAGACCAAGAAAGCAGAGAAGAAAGAAGAGAGAGAGGACCTTGGTGGCATAAATATGGAGAGCCATGGAGCGAGCAGGAGTTAGTTAGTAGTTAGTCTTTTTAGTTTTAATTTAGTTTTTAGTTTGAGTCTAGAATCTTTATGTTCTAGCTCAGTTGCTTTCATTGTTATTTTAATTTTCATGTAATCTCTAAATTCAGTTTAATGCAAGTTACTTTTCACTTTTAATTCCATTTGAGTTTTATGTAGTCTTGATCTATTTTTAAATACTGTCTTTTGATAATTAAGGTGTTTTGTCATAAGTTGTTTGAATTCAGTTTAAGCTCACAAGTTAATTTTCATAGCCTCACAATTTTTAAAGTTTCCAAAATTTGGTTTTCTCCCCTTTTTGGGTTCTGTCTCAGCTAGAAATAGGCCCAAAAGCACCCTTGTATAGCTTATTTATAAGTTGTACGGTGTAAATCTTGCCCTCCAATTGGTTTTTATTGACTCTCTGCTATTCTAACTCTACTTTTGTAGCTTGTTTTAGCTTTGAAAGTCCACTTTTCAGCTCACAAACAAACTCCAAAAAGTACCACAGCAGCCTGTTTGGAAATTGTATCAGCAGCTGCAGCAGACATCAAAACAGGTCACCAACTTGAGTTTCCTTTAGTTACTTTTCATAGCTAATCTTAGGAATTTTAGTATTTATTAGAGTTTTGTGTTAGATTAGCTGGACACTAGCCAATTAGTGCTTATTAGTTAAGTAGCCTTACTTATTTTTCCATAGTCTTAGCCTAAGGATCTCTTAGAATAGTTATACTGTTCACTCCTTTAGTGTAATCATTTGAGTTTGTTGCCTTTTAGCTTATTTTTGTGCTTCAATTCATTTAAAGCTCAATCCTTTGTTTAAACTGTTTGTGGTATTCACTGTGGTCTTAAGGTCTGCTTTTGAAAGAGTGTTTGGAGCAGTTTTTATCTGGGTAAATTTCATAGATTTGACCATCTTTTGAAGTTGAAATGGATTTGAAGTTGAAGTCAGTTTTCAGTAGGTAAAAAGTAGCTTGTGTCGTTTTTTTTAATATAATCTACCTTCCTGTCTCAATCCCATTTTAAGCTAGGAATTAGGATAGCTAGATTTAGACTTATACTTTAGATTTCGTTTTACAAGTAACTTATAGTGTGGACTTAATATGCCTTTTCTTGATTTGGCCTTTTGAGCTTATTAGCATGCTTGTCTTTGACATAAAAACAGCCCCTAATATGCCGTTTCCTGCCCTGTCACAGCTAGTAAATTTCACCCCCAGTGGCAGCTTCTTTTCCTTTATTTTAGCTTTTTAATGTGTAGCTTTTGCTAAATTTAGGTTCCCCCCTTTGTGCTCTCTAGACTATATAGGTTATGTGGATAGTTAAGGGGTTTTACGTTTCCTTTTTTATAGCTTTTTTGGTCCTAACTATAATTGTACCAAACACCCATTAAGAACCTGTTGCAGAAAAATGATCCAAACAGCAACTTTGTTTTTTTTGTGACTGTTCCAAACAACCCCTTTGGCAGCTCATAATCCAAACAACCCCTTAGTATCTAGCTCATCCAAACTGCCCTTTCATATTATTTTTTTTTTCATTTTGCTGTTAACAACAAGCTGTTACAGCTTGACCAAGTTTTTAATTGAGTTAAATAGGTGTAGTTATTGTTGCTTTATTTTGCACAAGAAGAAAAGAACCAAAAAAGAAAAATAAGTCAAAACAAGGGAGGAAGTGGGATTCGAACCCACAACCTCGTACCCACAATCAGTACCCATACGCCTATCAGACAACCAACTGCTCTACTGAGCTCTTTGTGTAATCTTTTACTTAGCTATGATCTTAAAGGATATGTAGTGTTTAGTTTAAAAATAAAAAGCATCAAAAAGGTTGGGATGGGATTCGAACACTGGACCTCCTGCCCAGCACTGCCACGCTCCACACACATCACACAATGCTAACTGCCCTAGGGACTTTTATTAGTCTTATCTTGCACATTTAATGCCTTAAGGGGAGTTAGCCAGTTTTTGCTAGAAGCTCTCTTTAGCTTATTTGGAGCTTATTTCGCAAAGCAACCACCAAGTTTTCTATTTTTCTTAGGATCATCATTTTTCAAAGTACTTTTTGTGATTTTTACATATTTTTCCCAATTAGTTTAGTATTTTTAATTATTTAATTAGTGTTAATTAGTTTTTAATTCGTAATAAATAAAATAAAAGTCGAAAAAATACCCGGCTTTTTCCTAAAATTTTCTTTTGTCATGTAGTACGTGAGAAAATTGTTTTTACACTTGTAGGACTTTTATTTCATAAATTTTACGTTTTTGCTTGCGCACTCGCGTAATTTTTATAAATAACGTACGTTTTCATTTTAAGTTACGTTTTTAGATATTTTAAGTTTACGTTTTAGTTAAAATAGTTTATTTAAGATATTTTGTTTTATAAAATCACAAAAACATTATTGTAAAAATAGTGATAGCGTTTATTTAATATTTTTTATCTTTTTAATTTCCTTTAGTTTGCATTTAAGCCGTTGTAATTTGTTGGCTTTTCCTGTAGTTATAATAATCTCAAATCCTCCTTTCCGTCCAAATCTCCCGATCACTTTACGTTTGATAATCCACTGCATAGCTCGCTGGGACATAACGACCCGGGGAGACTCTATACTCCTCAGATCTTCATTGATTTCGTTCCTGAGCCGTTTTAAGGTTCTTACGGTCTGCCATTCACAAGTGTCAGGCTTGTGTGATAAACCTTGACTGTTCTGGAGCGCATCAATAGTATGAATTTTGCTATGATCTAGGCATGGAGACTCTACAAAGAAAACAAGAGCATTGAACTCATGAGTGAATCTTAGTGCGAGTCAGCTGTTGTATCTGAAGTACTACGATTAATACGTGTTGCCCTATTATGTGTGCAACATAATGCAGAAGATAGACCAACTATATTGTTAGTGGTTTCAATGTTGGTCGGTGAGAGTGTGTATTGCCAGAACCTAATCAGGTGGCTTTTTCCACTGAACAAAGTTTTCCTCAACTTGATTCCCTTCCATCCGTTGATCAATGGACCATAATACTATTGAATGCGTAAGGTACTTATATGACTTTCCAATAGAAAACACATAAGGTAATGAATTGCGAAATTTAGCTGGATCTTTGCTTGATTGGTGGCTCATGAAAAAGTAAGTACAAAAATCCTAATACCAGATGTTTCTAAGACACTCCTGATTTAGGTGTAGAGTGTGGTGTACCCGCTTAGCTCATGTACTACATTCCTGCAGACAACTAAATATAGATGGACCCATAGGAGGACTATAATGATAAGAATGATACCCAGGTCTTTGATCAAAGAGTTCAACTAAACGCAGCATATCGAATATGTGGCTTTGGTTGTCAGGAAACCAAAGAGTGGCAACGCACTTTAAGCAATAGAACAACGCTGCTTTTTGGTAAATTCACTGACGGGTGGTGTTATACAAAGCCAATATGGATGTGCAAGATACCCGGGGTCTTTGATCAAACACTTCAACTAAACGCAACATATCGAATATCTGGCTTTGGTTGTCAGGAAACCAAAAATTGACAACGCACTTTAAGCAACAGAACAAAGATGCTTTTTTGCAAATACACTGACTATTATATATTTGCATTCATTCAGGCCATTGTTATTGATGTTTAAATTATGTATTCTTTACTATTTTTATTATCATTATTTTCGTGATGGTTCTTCCGCTATCAGTAATAAAATATCTAAAAGTTACCCCCTATGTTACCGCTTATCGTAAATGCGATGGATTATGAGTTCAAGTTAATCGCTTTTAGTAATTCAAGTTATTGATATATAATTTTATAACTTTTTGCGTGGTTATAGACACCCGCACATTGAGGTTAGTTAATGAATACACAACAAGTTCTCCATCCAAGTATGAGAAAATAGATTCTGATGTTCCAGGTACTCCTAAGTAAATTTCTGACACTGCTCCATCCAATAATCATCCTTCTTGAATAACATTAAATGTAGTTGCAAGAACATGTATTACGTGGAACATTATATCAAGTAAAGTGGTAGTGAGTTAAATAAGACTAGATAAAAGTGAAATATGTGTGCACGCCCAGCCGCCGACATGCTTTAGTTGTGCCCTTTCAATTTTTCTCCTTGTGCAACCACAAGTTTATTGATGCCACGACATGATAATAGATCTTTTGTAATATTTGTATGTTTTGGTCATTCATTGCCACATAGCTTGAGTTTGAGCCCACAAAAAATATGAATCAGTTGCACTTCTACTTATTACTTCCCTTTTAAATGCCTTATTACAGATTATGTACCTGCCGCATCCATGGCCCTTTCTTGCTCAACCACAGTTGCTTTCGTGTTGACTGCAGTGGTTGCAACCCTGCTCACCATTTCCAGAGCTTCCCTTCAGAACTACGGAGCATTTGCAACACTGTCACCTTTATTGACTTCAATACCAGCTAGAATTGTGTTTGTAAGATAATTTCCTCAATCTTAATTACCATAAACCTTAGGTTGCAATAAGTGACCAACTGCTCATTTTTGTTTCATGAAAACAGCGTATTGTATGCCACATTCAAGTCTTTACATGGAGTATCCCATACTTTAGACTCCCGTGGGAAAATGGTTATGTGAAGCCTGTTTGGCCTATGAATCCACATTCATATGGTTCTAGAATCGATGATTCGGAACTCAAAATCACAAGCAAGTCATAGTCACAAGTCTAGATAAACTGACCCAATATAGTTTACTAATTAACATTTTAACACTCCTATGATTGTTCAAAGTTTATTAAAAGGTATTTTCATTCAACTCATGCACTATTAACTCTTCTCGCCAAAAGTGGTTCTCATTGCCAAAACCACTACCACTCTGCTACTAAACGATCTCTCAAGTTCCTTATCTATGGTAAAACAGGTTGGATCAGTGGTATACTTGGGAAAATATGTGAGAAACAAGGGATTCGAGACAGTATGGAAATGGTCATTTTGAGGACCGGTCATCAATTGTTGTTAATATTAAGAATGTTACGCCAACCCGTGTTTTCAATGCTACTGGTGTCACTGGCAGACCCAATGTTGATTGGTGTGAATCTCATAAGAACAAAGCCATCCGTACAAACGTCTCGGGCACACTCACTTTAGCAGACATTTGCAGAGATCAAGGGATTTTGGTGATGAACTTTGCCACTGGATGCATATTTTACATAATTCAAATGGAAAAACTTCACACTCGAAGAACAAGCCCAAGTGATACTTTCCCCACAAAGCAACAACGAGTTGGATACATCCAAGTTGAAGAAAGAGTTCCCTGAATTACTATCGATTAAAGAATCATTGGTTAAGTACGTATTTGCCCCCAACAAAAAAGCTTAGTGAGTGTCGAAATACCCATTGGCGTGTTATCTCAGGTGCTGGTATCATCATCTATCGTGGTTTATACTTCGGATTGTACGATTCTTTAAAACCAGTTCTCCTAACCGGTAAGTTGCAGGTAATTAACTTTTTTTAATCTCATTTCAAGCTGAAACTGAAAGGTTGTTTTTGTTTAATTATTTTAGAACTTTTGTAAAGAGCTTATAAGTATTTTACTAGATAGCTTTAACATTGATTACACGTGTCACATCATGTTTTGAAAATATAGATTACTAATTAACCTTTTAACACTCCTATGATTGTTCGAAGTTTATTAAAAGGTATTTTTTGATTGAAATTTCGATATAAAATGTTAATTTGATGTTGCCAAAGGTCAAATCCTAATTAAGCTTTTGCATTATTGGTGCTTTTGGATTGAGAAATTATTTTTGTTATAGATTAGCAATGTATTTAAAGACACGTTATTATTGGTTTCCAGGATATTAACTCATAGTTTGTGCTGATTCTGAGTTGTGTTCTTGGCTTTTCAGGATAGTTAGCTCATCATCTATGCATGCTTATTTGTTTCTAATTATGCATAGTACTTTAAAAGTGACATGGGGTGAGATGTAATGAGAGTGTTAATTTACGCGACTACTTAAAAATAAAGATCTAACATGCAGCTAAACACAAAAAATGGGAAATTGTATATGTAGCGGTGGTTCTTACTCAGACGTGCTATGTATCGAAGTTGAAAAAATATCCAGTTCTGCTAGAGGAGAAATATTTGGAAGTGCCATAAAGAAACACCAGGCCCGACTCGAAGAAACAGAAAACTGAGCAACCAGAACTCAGAACCACCCATAACGAGCGCTACTACTGTACCGAAATTCATGTTTGTCGTTCATGGTATTTTTCGAATAAGAAGCAGTTGAAGTAGCTTTGTTATCTATACACCAAGTAGCTTTGTTATCTATACATCATATACAGAATCATTACGACTACAAAACTATTTATGTCTTCTTTTACTCAGGAACATTGAGTTAGACAGATCCAAAGTACGAGCTTGGATGGGAGATCATCTTTTTGCAAATAAATGTATATAAGCATAGTGACTTTTATTTGTAACCGCCTATTCGGATAGTTTGGTTTGCAAGCTTTTATATGTATTCAATATCTACTACCTAAAATTTTGAGTATGATGAATATTACATGTACTAGCATTAGTTTTGAAGTTTATATGCAACCGAAAAATGTATCCAACAACTTGTGAAAGAGAAGGTATGTTATTCATTGTTAGAATTTATAACTTTTTGCTTTTCTTTTTGATTTGGATTTAGATTATAATATGATTGCTTATAATGAAAACTATAATAGACACATTTGGGTTTCTTACTTAGTTTGTGCATTATACGGATGTTTCTTTGCATTCATGTTTATAGAGACCAAAGGTTCTTGGGAAGGACAAAGACAATGAGCAATAAGATAGGCGTGAAGCTCATTTGAAATTTACTCTATTTCGAATAGTGCAGGCAAATATTCATCAATAATCAATGAGAAAACCTCTAAATGATTGAGATGCGTTGGTCGTGTTTAGCATCATCATCTTTTTCGGAAACATGTAAGATGCTAAATTATATTCATTCTTCAATGAAATTCTCTCCAACCGGTAAAAAATTGCAATCGTACTTTGTGATTTTTATGCATTGTAAATTGTGATTTTTCTTCTATCGTAAGAAAATCATTTTTTAACTTGGTCACTCTTTCTTCTAAAAAAACTTATCAAAATCATGGCTTAAACTAAGTAAAGTCTGTTTAAGGGGAAGGAAGCCCTTTGTCCTTTTAATTGTGTTAGTATGAGGTAAAGTAGTTGTTAGTTTCTTTTTACTAAAATTGAAAGAACTTGTGAGAGTGGATGAAAAATGAGCTGTTAATGAAGAGGGTGAAGATACAATTTGTCATGTGTTCTATTGTTTAGAACGTATTGCACGACACATTCAGTTTTTTGGGTCATATTTTCAACATGGACGGTGCTGGCTCTGGTGGATCAAGCACACCAATGACAGCTGTGTAAGTTCTTTATCTACAAACGATCGTCTTTTCTAGGCTTTGTAACTTTTTATCCGATAAAGTTGCTATCTTTGATCTTTTCTTCTATTACGATTCTGGGTCAACAAAATGTGGTCTTAGACAACTTCACTTCAACATATTAATACTTTTATTGGATTTTAATATACCCATCAAAGTCTTTAATTTATAAATGATCACATTTTATCTATTTTTTGATGAATTTATGATAATTGGACTTGACAGATATGGGATGTCATGTCAAATGAAGAAGCGATGGGCTTTGTCCGGAGACAACTAATGCAACACAATGACACTCAGCGGTGTGCTCTGAACTCAATAATCAGCGTTGCGCCTTCACACGGCGACAATCTCACGATTATTTTCATTTGCTTCTCTTTTCGCATTGAGCCCCAAAGTTGCGGCGTCAAAACATGGATTCGAGAGAAAGTGCACAGACACACAAAGTCGATATGCTTCAAGACAAAAACTAAACTCGCCATATTCTCCAGATTATACCTATCCGATGGTACGTTTGTTAAATTTGTGTTGGTTATAAACTTATTATGTTATAATTAAATGTGCATTGTTATAAATTGAGATGTTGAATTTGGTGATTTATTGTGTTCAAAGTTACTATAATGTGTACGAAGGTACAAATGGGCGATATCCATACTACGGAGCAAGTCTTTGGTGCAACTGATGGTGGTATGATCACACTGCAGTGCGATTGATACAACCGCCGCATTTTACCCGTATCTAAACATGACGAAGGTGGTCATGGAAACTATGCAACGGGTCGAGCTATTGTGTGTACCACACCATCTCTACCGATTCGGCATGAATTCCTCTGCGGGTACATGCAACAATACGGTACCCCAATCTCCTTGCGGCTACTCCCGCATTGCAACGGCGGTATAATTTACATTCCTATCAATATTCAAGTACATAAAGCGATTCAAATAACAATTTGTTTACAATATCTAATTACATAGTTTTAATGACATACAATAGAGATCGAATATATTAGCATTAACTAATCAATCTACTAACATTTTTGACAGTTTGTTTCTTTGTGCCACAGCGTAAAAGTGGTTATCTGATCGGTCCATGCTCATCATTAAGAGATTCACGCATCGTTCAAACTTGAATCAAGATGCATTCCTTTTCATTCTCGAATCTTTTACAGATCGAAAAACAAAACGACCTTTGGCCCAACCATAGTTATCGATCTCTTTCATTCTCTATCTCTTTCATGGAGCCCTTGATGCAATTACAATTAAGAAGGTTAGGGTAACAAGGGTTTAGTCCAAACTACGACCACCATTGAAGATGTACACTTTTGATTATAGTAATAAAGATGGACACTTGAGGAGTTAGTGAGGAATTATTTAAGTGGAGTGTACAATGACATAAGTACCACGAAATAGGAGTGTATGGAAGCTTATATTCATGTGTCGAAACCAAAGGGTTCAAATCTTTCTACTTCTAAGTTTCGTGTATACCCCAAAAGAATTGAGATAGGATTCTTTATCTGATTTTGTTGATCCGAGGCCGAATGATATTATCTTTGAGTCGATATGTAATAAATGATAACTCGATCCCGATTATGGGATGGCGAGATGAATATTGTCATAATTACTTTTCCTTGCATCATTTGAAATGCGGTTTGTTTAAATGGAAGTGTTCCTGCGTACCATTTTCGGAAGGGTTATGGATGTGGCTCTAGGAGATGGGTTCTACACATTGAGGTTATTACGTAATATTTCATGTTACCATTAAACTTCTCGATCAAGTTTGGATGATAACTTGCATATAAAATGAACGGTATGGAATTGTACAATCCGTCAATGGTTTTAGCCGCAGTGTACTCCTAGAATGTCTACATGTTATATGGGTATTGATCAACCTAGAACCATCCCATTATAAAATCTGAGTATGCTTTAACTAAGTTGTTTCGAAAATCAATTTGTAACATAATAGGCTTGGCTGCAGACCAAGGTGTTTTTAGTGCGTAGGGTCATACATAGTTGTGATAATTAGATAATTAGTCGCTTTAAGTATATAGCATATTCAAGTAGATCTCGGCGGTGGAAAATTCCACATCGCCAGCTGATTCAAAAGTACCTTTGAGATGGCCCTAAAGCGGTTAGGGAACTTTTAGAGTTGTAGATGATCACTCCTTCTATCGTCTTTATCGATGAAATTGATCTTGTTGGTACAAAGAGGTACATTCAATGGCATCGGTGTCTTTAACCTTTTCTATAGATGTGAGGTCTAACTATGTTAGCTATGCTCGTGTATGACTCTCACTCGGTGGTGAACGTGAAATTCAAAGAACTTCGTTGGAATTCTTGAACCAGTTGGATGAGTTTGATTTAAGAGTGTTGGTTATCGGTCCCTCCTTGAACCCGAACCCACAAACACCGATCAAAACAACAAACTGAAGTTGATGATAATGAGACTAATTAAAAGGCACCAATTTATTACGTGTATGATGAATTGTAAGGTTATGCTTTGTCACTATGTATTTGACTTTATACTTGAGTTTTGTAAAGTGGTGGACATATGACAATATCTAATTGGGTTCCTTTCAAACTGAAAAAACATTGAAACAACCATTGTCGTTTGGAATAAGAAAATCTAATGTTTATACCGACTTAATGTTATTTGTTATTTTGAAAACCTTTGTGTAGAAGGTGTATAGTTTATGGCTTTTCATTATTTTGATTTTTGGTTTTCTTATCTTTCATAACACAAAACAAGTTTTGCATGCCATAGGTTTATGATGAATATGTTGCTATATCTGTACTTTGGTGGTGAATTGACGAATCGCCCATAATATGTTTGATGAAACGCTAAGGGTTTGTGAATAAGAAAAAGGAACTCATAACATCCATTAGTTGACAAAAGGTTAATGACTTGCTTCAATAACATTAACGTTAGTTTTCGTCTTCACAATGTGTTTGTTTTTCTTGGTAAGTTGTAGGCAAATCCATATATAGACTTTGTCATATTATAGTAATTGATGTTTATAAATTATTGATATCTTATAGTATACTTATAAGTTATGATCAACATTTTTTTTCTTCATATAACAACAGAGTAATTAACTTACTTTCAACATATATTTCGACTTTTGCAACCTGTTTCGTTTACATGGAGACTTCACATATACTTATGATTTATAATGGGTTGAGTTGGGTAATAAATTTATCCAAACATGCCTCTAATGTAAAAAGAGTCAAAAGATGGCTTGTGTCTTTATTTTGATCCAACAATCACATATTTTATGATGTTCGATTAGCTGCTCGCATTTATATTGATTATTTGTTTGATGCTCATGAATCTTAATATACAGATGTTAACTATATTTTGGTTAGATTCTATTATATCTGGTATAAATCTTTTTGCAGTTGATCGCCTACGACATGCATTATCTGTGCCCGATTCTTATGGAGAAAAAGACGAGGATGCATTTACGCTCTTAATTGTATGTCGGAGATTGTGATTATTATAGGGTTATTAATTGGAAGTGCAAGATCATGTAATAGATGCATTTTTTAAGAGTGTTTGACTGTTATTCAAAGAACTAAAAAGTCACTTGATAATGGAAATTAGAGTCCACATAAGACATTCTTGGATTTTAACTTTGTGGAAGAGAAATGCTTCAGTCCGTTTGTGCTTTAGGTTTTGATTTCGTTGTTTCGAAAAATTTTTACAACTTTTCTTGATTTGGATTGCTAGACTCATTCTTCATGCTAAATCATGGTTTTAGCCATCAATATTTTGCTGCATTGAAAGAAAAGATAGGTCTGTATACCTTTAGTACCTATCTACCTTATAATTAGTTTTGTCCATTTGTGGGATTAAGGCAAAAATGAGAGTCTACTTTACCCGCTTTAACATATCCTATAATATTATTTTAAAACATGTTGAGACAAAACATGATAATTTTCGATAACTCTTTGTGAAAGTCTAAAGTTTATTCTCGGGTATTAGGTTGTCACATTTTGTTACACATTGTAGGCTTAGGTACGTGAGTTTTAAAGAAATCAATCGACTTGCTAAAGGCACACTAGACCATAGAAGGACATACTTAGAAATAGTTAGATAGTAATTTATTGATTAGCTAACTGCAGCAAATTTGAAAGAATTGCAGCAAGTTAGGTAGTAGTTTATCTGCCAAAGGGAGGCTTATTGCTTCTATGTTTGTGACCATATCCGGTAGTTCTGAATGTTCAAACGCGCGGGGTCCTAACACCAGGGTTTTTTGATTGACTTAGTTTAGGGCGTTTTCACTTTTCCTTTATTTCCTCATGGGTCTACTCATGGTAAAATAATAATGATGTGATGATGGGTTATGGTTTTATCTTTTGTTCCGTGTATGAAGGCATTGACTTGCAAAAATAAAAACCACGACAACAACCCACAGTTAGACCCATTTGTATATAAATGGGTCAAATCGAGAAATGTTTGATATGTAATTGGTCAAATGGGTAAGGCCAAAAGTTAGACCCATTGACATATACAGCGCTTGAACAGATCAAACAGGCCAAAAGCCTCATATGGTGTTCTTTTAATTCTTAAATCAGTTTTAGTATATTAATTTTCCATTGAATCTTTATTATCTTAAAGTTTATATTTGACACACTAACTGTAAAAAAATATGCGGATTTTCTGTTTTATAAACTGCTTTAATTGGCCTTGTCAACAGAATCTAAAATTTTAATAATTTTTTATGAAGACTCATTTTTGTTCAAGTGGAATCTATAGTAAAATCCTCTAACTTTGTATCTTAGGAAGTGTTTGGATAAGCTTATTTAAAGAGCTTATTGCTTTTCTAAAATACATTATGGTGTTTTAGCTATCCAAAAAACTTACGGCTTGATAGGGTGAAGTAGCTTATGAAAGCTTGAAAGCTAAAAAGCACAATTGTTTGTATAAGCTTTAACTAAACACCCCCTTAGTCATTTTCTTCTTTGATATGAGTTTGACAGGAATATAAGAATGACATTGCCAGTTATGGCTTTTGCTTCAGAAAAGAAAAGGGAAAATTTACGTATTCAAATGATAGACAATTTAAAAAGAAAGACAAACCTGAACCTTCATAAAACACGATGAAAAATAATTAATTTATGTAATAATCTACTTGATGTATGAGTAACCCTATCACTTATGTATTATATTGATTTTGGCTTTAGATCTATAAGTATACACACATGTTAACTTGTATACATAAATAAATCAACCGCGCATCAACATATCTTTCAGCCACGCAACATAAAGAATCTTATATAATAACTACCGTATGTAAATATGTAAGGTAATTGGTCGATAACTACATGAAGTGGGTGTAGTACACAATTATGTGAGCTCTTCAGTCTTCTCTTCTCCCATCCGATCCAGAAAGACACTGAGTAAAAAAAAATCGATTCGAAAAGAGTGTGTGAGCCTTGTGAGTCTACATGGACTCGATAAATGTGTGATCACCTTTATCTTGGCAATGCAGCTTATTACAGTTGCATCCATGGTTTGTGTATCATCTTTTGTCGACCGTTTAGTTTAATGAATATCATAGGAGATTTTTACTTAATATAGATACAACTCACATGACATCAATTCATTTTAAGTCTTCACATCGCTTTGAAGGAGTACAATAATGCACTGGATGTTAATTGTTTAAACCCGGGTAAACATGTGATTGTTTTGCCTATATCTTTTTAACTTTTCTTGACGAATTGCTCTCTTTAATAACGATATGTATATTTGTCATATGTTATTTTTAGACATTCGAGAAGATGGTTTCGGGTATGTATTTGGGTGAAATTCTTCGTCAAGTGTTGTATTGGATGGCTAATGAGGCTACACTTTTTGGTGAGACAGTTCCCTCGAAACGGAAAATGCCCTTCCTGTGAAGCTATTTTCTTTATAATCAGTTTTATACTTTCTTTAGCTCTCTACAAAATTTATCTTCTAATCATAGTAGGCACAATTTCACAATGATTATTATGTCGTTTGTAGAACACCTGAAATGTCTGCAACGCATCACGACTCATCCCCGTCTTTTGGTCTAACTAAGAAATACTATTACGGTAACATCAATTATAGTTGTAAATTATTTAATTTAACTTTTAATTACTTTTTAGTATATATTTGTTCTACTAAAACCTAAAAATAAAAACCACAAGTCATACCCGTCCATCGGACGGGTTTTGACACTAGTATATATATATATATATATATATATATATATATATATATATATATATATATATATATATATATATATATATATATATATGTAAATCGTTTCAAATCAATACAAATGGCAACAATTTAAACATGGTTTGTGAGTATTCAATAGTTTGATTTAGTTTTTTCAAATCGTTTCACAAATACAAATCGTTTCTAATCATTATTACAATTCAAACGATACATTTTTTTTGTTTAAAATAAATACATTTGTTTTTGCTTTTGGTTTTTTTCCTAAATCGTTACAAACACAACAGTTAATGGGATTGTGGAGTAGCAATCAGGGACGGAACTTGAATAATTTTAGGGGGGGGGGGAATGAGTGAAAGTTTTTTCTTTAGAAGACTACAATATATATAAAACCAAACCAAAATACAAAGAAAAAGGCATCCCACTCCGAAAATGAGTGTAAAGGAAATAAGAACCCTTGACCCAAACACTGCCATTATGGATATTACGACAAGGACATACAACACTAAAGAACCATATTACAATAACAAAACATGACCCACCCATTTAATGCAAAGCAAATAACCAGTGGGCATTTCCATTAAAAAGTATAAAAAAGAACCTGTCTTACATTGTAGTACACTGTAATTGACTCAGTACCATAAATTGTTGCATAAACGAATGTAGACACTATATCGGACATTGTTACAACAATATATTTACAATAATAACCCAAATATATATATATATATATATATATATATATATATATATATATATATATATATATATATATATATATATATATAGTGGTCGGGCCACCCAATGGGCGGGCATGTCTTATAATTATCGTTGACATAATTTGCTATAGCGAAAGAAGGAGGGTAATCGTAAAGGAGTGCAACTGAGGTGGAACTTTTCGACCTTGATGTGCAACTAAGGTGGAACTTTAGCAAATAGTTGAAACAAAAACAGTTGGTCTCTTAACTTGTTAGAAATGGTGAAAATACTGACATGAAACATGCGACACACACTATATAGTTAAGTTGAATGGCTGAAAATATTGACATGAAACATGGGACACACGGTATATATAGTTAAGTTGAATGGCAAAAGAAAATTGCACGACAAAATTTACCATCCCAAATTTTCATAACTGAATATACCAATTTAATAGGCTTATATGTTGTTCCCATTTACTATGCTCAACTTCAGGTTTAAGCGATTGCTTCAGTGAGCATGCTGTTCAGCTTCATGTTTAAACGATTATTCAGTGAACATTCTGCTTCAGTGAGATTACTATGCGGATATCCCCAAATTCCTGCTGAATACCGGCTGCAAACATATAGATATGTAGAGATAAGAAACTAAATAAAAGTAGAAAAGAAATGTAATAGATATGATACTAAAAACAGAACCTGAACTTTTCTTGTGGGAGTGTCATGCCCATTCTCTTTCAGTCTAGATAATGTGGAGAGTTCAATAACCTTATATAATTAGCAGTACAACACCAATTAGGAAGATAAAAACCCGTCACGTATCTTGTCCAATATCTTTGAATTAACCTTATTGCTCATTATATGTGAATTAACATTATTTTCTTGTTCTAAGTCCTTGTGCAACAAAGAAGCTCTTGGTCCCTCTCGGCTCGGGATGATGCCATAACATTTTGCACCATACTTTCATGATATATACCTTGAGCCTTTGAAAAAGAACGACAATGACAATCAACGTAATAAATGATTCTAGTCATCACATAGTCAAATAGACCTTTTTTTCAAACTGTTCTTCATTATTTATCATGTTACATGAGATTCAAACATCGAAAATTGATTACTTGGTGAGGCATA